>KV751336.1:2810081-2832352 GCA_001698575.1 Mola mola
ACAAGGATTTTAAATTTTATTCTGAATTTAACTGGGAGCCAGTGCAGAGAAGCCAGTATGGGGGAAATATGGTCTCTGATATTAGTTCTGGTCAGTACACGTGCTGCTGCATTTTGGATTAACTGAAGAGTTTTTAAAATTTTGTTAGGGCAACCTGAAAATAAAGAATTACAGTAATCCCGCCTGGAAGTAACAAACGCATGAACTAGTTTTTCTGCATCTTGTTGAGACAGGATGTCCGGGTTTTAGCAATGTTACGGAGGTGAAAGAAGGTGGTCCTTGAAATCTGTTTAACATGTGAGTTAAAAGACAGCTCCTGGTCAAAGATAACACCCAGGTTTCTGACAGTGGTGCTGGAGGCCAAGGCAATGCCATCCAGATTAACTATGTTGCTGGATAATGAGTCTCTAATGTGTTTGGGGCCCAGCACAATGACTTCAGTTTTGTCGGAGTTTAACATTAAAAAGTTATGAGACATCCAGTTTTTAATGTACTTAAGACATGTCTGTAGATTAGCTAACTGATGGGTTTCATTTGGCTTCATCGATAAGTATAGTTGTGTGTCATCTGCATAGCAATGAAAAGTTAGAGATTGCTTTCTAATAATATTACCTAAAGGAAGCATGTATAGAGTGAATAGTATTGGTGCAAGCACAGCTACTTTAAAAGACTGGGGCACATAACCTTTTACAAGGGATAGATTGATAATATTTACTAGTGGATTGCTAACTAAGGGTAAAACCTCTTTGAGCAGCCTAGTAGGTATGGGGTCTAGTATACAGGTTGACGATTTAGATGAAGATAATGTTGTTGTTAGTTCATGAAGGTCAATTGGATGGAAGCTTTCCAAACACACATCAGGACTAATAACGACCTCTATAATTCCTGTTGCTAAAGTAGAATCTGTTAAGTGTAGGATATTTTCTCTGACAAGTATAATTGTATTATTGAAGAAGTTCATAAAATCATTACTGGTGAGGGTTCTAGGAATGAATTGTTCAATAAAATGAGGGCTCTCAGTCAGCCTGGCTACAGTGCTGGAAAGGATCCTGGGCTTATTCTTGTTTTCTTCTATTTACGCTGAATAGTAATCTTTTCTTGCTCGTTGAAGGGCCTTCCTGTATACTTTAAGGCTATCCTGCCAGGCCATGCGTGACTCTTCCAGTTTAGTGGAATGTCATTTCTTTTCAAGTTTATGATTTTTCTGTTTTAATTTGCGAGTACTAAGATTATACCATCGAGCTAGTCTCTTGACTGGTTTTTGTTTTCTTTTTAACTGGGGCAATAGAATCGAGTGAAGCACGTTGAGAGCCGGCAGTGAAATCAGCAAGGTGATCAAGCTGGGAGGGGCTAAAATTAAGATATGACTCCTCTGTTATTTTGGGATATGGCACTGAAATTATTGCAGAGGGAATAATTTCTTTAAAATTTTGGTTGGATCGGAAATGCTAAGAATGAGATTTTCAAATGAACTAAAATTTTGTTTGGTGCTTAGGGTTTATTAATAGGGCAGAATTGAAAATGGTTGCAACTCCACCACTTCTGCCAGTGATATGCATCTGTGCACTTCTTTGTACTGTAAGACTTCATGCATGAAATAACTGTCCTTTATGAGTCATATTCTAATCACATCAAACATATACGTCCCCACATATACATGTTTCAAAGACTCTTGAAGTCCCAGAAGCTTTATGCATCTGTAACATGTGCTTCCTTGTCATTGCATGTCCTCCCTCAAGCCAAGCTAGTTGTTTTGCCTGTGACCTTTCAGCTGATTCCCCTGGTATCGCTGCAGCCTGCGGTCATTTGCAGTGGGCTCTGTCAAAATCAGCATAGTAAATGTTTCTAAAAGAGTCATAAACTGTATGTGAAGCATCAGAGGAGGGCGTCTGATGATCGTTTACACAGTCTGTGCATGTTGTTGTCGTGAAGAAACATTTCAAGGGTGAAGAATCAGCAATGCACTTCCCACATGCTGTGATTTGTTTGTTTGGCCTTCAGCATTGGATTAGGACTATATTTAGATGAATGAAGTATGTTAATGAGCACCTAGCTTCTGGAAGGCATATCTGACAGCATCCACCACACGCTCTGCCATAATCTATAATCTTTACTCCAAATCCATTATTTTTTCTCAGCTTCTAATTTTTCTCTCTGCTCTATTCTGGTCTTTTTGTTAAAATGCTTATAAAAGTGCATTTCATCAGGTTGGTTGACATGGATATAGGTTTGAAGTGTAAGAGCAATTCTCATGTTTATTAACGGCGCTTTTCCCTAATTTGAGGAGGAGACTCCTGGAGCAAGAAAACTCTTGCTTAACTGTGCTCTCTCATATGGAGTGTCAGTGGTCTGGTGAATGAACCTCAAGTTGAAGCTCAGGTTTACATTTGTACTTAATTCCATGATGCAGATCAGACTGTAAAGTCATGCATACCTACCATGGAGGCAAAAAAAGTCTCCCTGTTCACTAACTATAAGATGTATTACAACAGAGGGATTTTAATGTTTCATCTAGAAATCATTAACTTTATTTTAAGAGCGTTGTCTATCAGAGACTTGCATCTTGCTATTTAGGCTGTGTGCATACAAGCAAGGGCAATTACCAATACTATATAAAAAACACCCATAAAAAATTGAAATGATAAAGGGTTAGTTGAAGGAAAAGAGGACAGACTGTTCACAGCTTCTAAATAAGTGGAGCTCACAGCATTTCTTAAATCAATAGAGGTTATTTTCAGAAGTAAACTGTTAAACCTCTGGAATAAATTCTCTATAAGCATCAGGATTAATCTGTAGAAGGAAATTTGTGAAGGAAAAAAATCATATTCAAAATCCACAAATTAATTTTAGGAACAAGATGTATTCTTTGCTGCCAAAACCTTGGGGAGATGTTTGGGAGATGAGTTCCTCTTATCTACCAACACTCTACATTCATATGAGTAAAAATTAAGAAAAGCTATTGTTATTAATGTATAAAGTAATTGTGTCTTCCTACTAGTTAATCATTGTTTTGGAGTCAATCAGGAAATTGATCGTTTTGTTGACACCAACTGAGTAAAATTTAGACACAGCTACTCAAAGCTTCCCTTTTGAAACTCAGGAAAATTTAAGATGAATTATTTCCACCAGACCTACTTCACAACGAGAGGTGGTAAAACATGATCCTGTCACACTTTTTTGCTGACCTTGTGTAAGTAAAAAAAAAATAGCCTTTGAGTTGAACACAGAGTTGTCAAGCATTATGCAGCAAGCCTCCTTTATCTAAAAGCTTTGTTAGAAAAAACAATACTCCAGACACCTGAGGCCATGACAAGTAATGGTTATTCTCTCAAGGCCAGCTTTTCATTATTCCTAAATTTCCAGGCTGTCCTTAACTGCTTTTGTCACTAATACAGCTATTGTACTTGATCTTATGACACTGAAAGCAGAAAAAACGTGAAACGTTGTTTGTTTTTTTTGTGTAGTTTTTTTTATGACAGATATGGACAATTAAGTATTTGTTCAATATGTTTCTCCATCTACACAAAAGCTGCTTCTCAGCTACACAATATTAAACTACTAAACTTTATTGATTCATTCATTTTACAAGCCAGTGCTTCTTCATAATGAGAGATTAGTCTTCGAGATTTCTGTCTTCGTAGCCAACTCAGGGAGTGATAACACTGATATTGATTCTTTTTGGATTACTTACCAACATTATTTTAAGGTGGTGAAGTGCAATGTGTGATCCTGAATATTAAACGAGATACATCCAATTTATGTTACAAGAGCTTTTAGATGGGTCATTTTCTTGTTTCACAATGAAATCTCATCTCTCATATCACCTGTGCCCACACTCTGCACCAGCTAATCAAGCAAAAATTCCACACTAGCAATCTCATGATGGTTCGCAGAGATGATGAAGAATGTTTAGTCAATCTTCTAGTACAGTAAAGTGCCATTTATTAACATGCTGCTAAAATCATGATGAGCTATAAAATCAGCTTTTTCCTCTGAAGATACGATAATAGGTTGCCTTTTGGTTTACATTTCTACAGCTGATGGGGAGAACACCACCTGAATTAACAGAACATTTTTGCTTCCATCGTAAAGCTGGCAGATGCTATGCTAATTTTAGTTTATATTAGAGGAAGAAAGTATCATGTATCGGATATTTCTAGGATAATGGTCACGGACTGTACAGCATCCATCACGAATTTGAAGGAAATTAGAACAAAAAAAATAAAAATCGTTCCAAACAGTTTAAATTTTTAGTATTTATTCATTACTTTGTGAGGGATTGTTAAGTTTGGGATTTATAAACTTAGCACAAAAATAAGGAGATTTGTTTTTGGTTGATTATGTCTTTGTTGTAACAATGCTTCTTGGCAATAAATCTTATACCGTATAAAAGCCTGTTTTTTTCCCTTTTAAATAGTGTCACATTTGGAAGGAAAATGGGGGATCAGCTTGGGGATGTTGTTTGTACCAGAATGACCAACACAACACCATTGACTAACTTGCAACAAATGCTGGTTGAAGAATGGAATGCCATCCCACAGCAGTGTGTGACCAAGCTGGTGACCAGCATGAGGAGGAGGTGCCAGGCTGTTGTGGCTGTGTATGGTTCTTCCACATGCTACTGAGGCACCTGTTTTGAATGGGATGAATAAATTGTTAAATTGTCATGTCTTGTTGTTTCAGACTGCCATCATCCAATCCAATAAACGACACCAAACAAGAGTTTGGCATTGGCAGAGAAGATTTGGCAAGTTTTTCATGGGCACAACCCACATACTCTGCTGCTTATCCCACAAATGCATTTTCCTTACAAATGTGGCACAGTTTAAAAGGGAAATAAACAGGCTTTCCAACGGTATAATATTTATTGCCAAGAAGCATTGCAACAACAAAGAAATAATCGACCAAAACAAAATTCCTTACTTTTTAGTATAAATTTTTAGTATGTATTAGGCAGTTAAGTTTAAGCTCCACCTTGGCCATCCTTCTACTGTTATATCTGCTATCCCTCTCTACACATGTCCAAACCATCTCAATCTGGCCACTCTAACTTTGTCTGGATCAAATAAATGAGATAACAAAGTGCTTTAGGTGACTAGCTGCGTGGCTTTTGTAAACCTTTGGGTACCTTCTCCAGTCTTAATGAGGGGGAAACTGTCTGATTGCTGTACTTTATATTCACCATGCACACCTGAGTCTAACCCTGTGAAAGAACGCAAATATTAAAAAATCTTGAAGTATTCTTTTAAGAAAAAAATGTGTTTTGAAAGCAAGTGAAAAAAAATAAGAGGGATAGGAGCATTAAAGTGATGTAATTATATATCTTATGTGATATTTTCTAAATTGTCGAATTGTTTTTTTGTCTTGTATTTAGTGCTGAAATGGAAAGCAGCGCTGTATATTAACAGCAGTACTTAAAAACAATGAGATAGAAATGTGTTTTCAGACCAAAATGATGTGGGACACCACAGCTGTCTGCCCTGGCTTTTCTTTGTGTCTGTGCATGTGTGTGAGTGTGTGTGTGTGTGTGTGTGTGTGTGTTTGTGTGTGTGCGTGTGTTTAAATGACGACTCAGCTGTTAAAGGTCTTTAATTAGGATTGGATGGCTCCTTGTATTCTGTGTATTGTCAGCTCTTACACAAGCAGACCTCCTTTGGTAGCTCTCCAAATTAAGTATGGAGAGCTACCCTTTACTAAGATCTATTCAGCCATTTCTTTTATTCACTAAAGAGCAAAGGCCTCATATTTTCCTCTGTTGTCTTTCATGTCTTGCATGCCATCTTTTGGGCAACTGTTAAAAATTATCTTAAAAATAAGAGAGTGTTTCATTCAAAATGATTGAAGTCTTGATTTTCATGATGGCTCTTTAATGTGGTATGAATGTTTAATGTCAATATTAATCTGCATTAGGTAGAAGCAATGATTGAGAAGGACGTCAGCTATCTGCAGTATGACAGAAGGCTATATCATTCGTGCACAAGCGAGACCTTGGTGACAGCGTGTGACACATTTTTGTGACATAGGTGCGACTGGAAATTGTAACACTTAGGGTAAATAACCAGTTTTATTTAACACAGAAACACTGCAGCATCATGACTTCAAATAGAAACTGCTCTTACTACATATGAACAAATGTCATTTTAAAACCAACACTCACTGCCAGTAAATATCACATATCAGACCAAAGCAAATGCTGTTATTGTTCATGCAGTATCGCTGCAGGGGAGCATCTACTTTAAATACACACTGCTCATAAAACTATGCATTCAGCAATGCTGATCAATTATTAATCAGTATTCTCATCTTTTACTCTACTTTACTTTATTCTTTTACTCATATACACATTGTTTCTCACTTAAAATGTTTTCAGAACTATATTTTTATGTAATGTACTAAAATAAAGAACTGATGAATTACACCCTCGGTTTTCATACAGGCTCATGCAAATCAGATTGAAATGTAAAATGAGGCAAAAATTATTGGCCAGATCTCATTTAGAACCACATTTTAGTTTGAAATAATAGAACACGTGGATCTGCCAAGACTGGGAGCTGATGGGGAGGTGGAGGGGCACGCACACACAGCACGAATGAACAGATAGAGAAACAATGGCTAACAGTAAGAGCATGGCACTGTTCATGCCGCAGTCCCTTTTACACTGTTCAGATGATCTCAACTGACAGCCCCAAACCAAAACAGAAGTAAGCATGAGTGGTATGAGAGAGAAGAGTGACTGACAGGAAATTGTTTGAGCGTGCAAAATCCAGTTAGGTCCAGATGTATTTGGACAGGGACACCGTTTTTATCATCTCTATCCTGTACCACAATGGTTTTGAAATAAAACAATCAAGATGTGATCAAAGTGTACACTTTGGTTTAATTTAAGAGGTTTCACAGAAATATGACATTTACCATTTAGGAATTACAGCCATTTTATACAGAGTATGTTTCCATTGACGTCATATTAAAAGTCCCAGTCAGACAGCTGCCAAATTCCTATTCAACACCTGAAATCAACTCCAGACCTTTTATCTGTTTCATTTGTCTTCAAGTAGCAAGAGAAGGAACCACACCTGGGCAATGAGCTACTTGTCAGTCACTTGGAAAGTTTTCTGAAAGTTTTAGTTGAAATGTTAGGGGTATTATGACATTCTTCACAGGGCACTGTCCCTAAAATGGACATAGGCACTGACAATTGACATTGATGACAGTCCAACCTCACCTGCCTATTTTTTTTGACTGTGCATCTACTGCCAGCTCCTTTTGTGGTTGTTTCTGTTAGCTGTTCTGATAACTGTTTTTTGTAGTTATTGAATAAATTGAGATGAGTTTTGCATGCTTTTGAATCTTTTTTTGTCTTTTTTTGAAGCCTGACATCATTAAATAACCAAGTTGTGTTGTGGTCCCTATAACATCAATACGTGCGTGCATATGTGTGACTCACATTGCAAAGTATCTCAGACCAGGTACTGCCACCATGTCCTACATATGCACAAAAGTGTTCCTATCAGTATATACATTGCAAATGTGCCTACTCAAAATTACTGTAAGATTATTGCAATGTTAATGCAAAATGTCTTCTTCTGTACGTGCTCTTTAACCCTTATAAAACCATTTCACTTCTCATTGTAAACAAGCTCCCGTAGCTTTGTGTACTAGAACATAATACTGTCTATCTCCAGCCTGCTGTTTGATTATAATCTGTTTTCAATGTTATGACAGATGTGTAGTATATTTGACTATAGTACTTTTTAAAATCATTTGTATTTAGATAAGTTTATGCAAAAATGAATTGTAAATTTCCTTTATTACATTTTAGGCACTTCCCAATAGGCTGCAACTGTAAATCAGTGTGTTCAATAACAGTGGCTGTAAAATCAATTCAAGAAATGCTCTATTACATGATAGTGAACTAGGGGTCAGGTACAGACAGCAATGACCGAGGGCAACTCACAATCACTATAATGCACACATAGAACCACAACTATCAATCTGTTTTTCGGACAATTCACCTCAAATATTTTTTTTTCCTATACATCTAGTCATTTTTATCCATCTAGATTTGTTTGCTGTGAAAGGCTCAGTTTAGAGATATTGGCTGTAGAAATGACTGGCATATCTCCAATACAATGGAACTAGATGGCACTTTCTGTTGGTAATACATTGGCAACTTCGTACGGTAGTTAGTGCAGAGGTTAAACACATGGTTAGTTTGAAACTCTAGAAACAAGAAGAAACAAAATCTGGAACAATAATGGCTAGCAACCTGTCAGCGTCAAGAACAGATACAGGACCCTGCCACCATGCCTTTAAAGCCAGGTCATCATTGTAAATGAGAAACTGTTCTCAATTGATTTTACCTGGTAAAATAAAGGAAGAAAAAAAAAAAAAAAGCTCCTAAGATTTTGCCTGTATATTTGTGTAGGGATAATTGGATGGCTTATGTAAGCAAGAACTGTAACCTGACCTAATCCAATAATGTCATGGATGCTGAAATTTTAATTACCAGGTAAATGCAGCATCCTGCCTTTCGAATATAGAATAAATGTTACAATTATCTTGTAATTCATCCTCGAAACACAGCAGTTACAAGTATGCTTTTAATTGAGTTAATTGAATAATTTCTAAAATAGTTTATTGTGAGTAATTTTTACAAAACATCATCTAGTGGAGTGAAGTAGCAATCGGTGTTAAAAAAAAACAAAAAACAAGACGAGACCATATGATCAACAGACACTAAAGCGTTCATCTAGTTAAACCATCTCTGTAGTGCAGAAAGCTGTGCTCATTGTGTTTCACCTGAGATCCCTGTGATTACTCATTGTGTTGTAGATAGGTTTTCCCAGAACCGAGAGGAGACGTTAAAATTAACAACACAGTAGAGATTAATTCTGTTACTCACATACAGGCATTACTAAAGATGATTTTAATGTCAGTAATTCATGAATGATTGCCTCCACCAAGAAAAATGTTTCACTAATCTGTCAGTTGGCCAGTTGGTGTTTGTCTGCACGATGATGCAAAAACCATTGTATGGATTTCAGTGAATATAAATATAATTTTATAGTTTTTTTCCTTTTTTGACATTGTATGCAACTGTTATGTATAACATTTGTAAATATGATGATGCTGGGATAGGCTCCCTATTTTTTTTGTCTTTTTTTTTTTTTTAATGTCTTTTTTTTAAGTTTTATTTACGAGAAGTCACAGCCATTATAGTCATGGTTTGCCAGTGGTAATATGCAAATGTTAATGGGCCCCTGACTAAACGTTTACATAGGAAACGCTATGTCAATTTGTCAGTTTACACAACCACAGTGGGATATACATTTTGAAAGATTTCACTGTGGAATATTTCAAAGGTTTGCAATTTCAGTCCCCAAAATGCCATCACTTTATAGAGGAGCAATGCAACCGTTTGCTGTTGAATTTGTTTCCGTGTAAACAAACCCCCAGTTTACACATGAGCCGCAGTATGCAGGGTTTGTTTGTTTGTTTTAAAAACAGCAGGAGTGGGTATTGGTTTGTTGGTGGCTACACACTAACATACAATATACAATGTTCAACTGTAAACAAAAACAAGCAGAAACAGTAGGAAAGCAGTAATTAATAGCTGTAATGTGAGTGAAAAACTGCATAAACCTTGGACTGGACTGCATTAGTATTGTTTCACACGCAGAGAAGTGTAAACAGAGTTTAGTTTTGATTTCAATACAGTTCAAAACAGCCCAGACTACCCACCCAAACCATACTGGTATTTCTCCATTGGCTGTTTTCTCTTGAATTTTGATGGGCTAAGCCAACTCCTGCCCATAGTTTATGCTAGCCTAAGATTGGAGGTTAACTAGCTATGCTAATGCTATGCTATGCTTGTGCCCTCATGCTTATGCCCTGTCACAAACATGAGCTTCTTTAATGAGTCGATGTATGTATTCTTCTGGGTATTAATATAGTCAACAGTGCTTTAGTAGAAAAAAAAAAAATGTTAGTATTCAAAACTGTTCACAAGAAAGTCTGTGGATCATCTCAAGTAACCAATTAAAGTTATTGCTGTTCAGTTTTTTAAATTAATTTGTCTGCTTTTGAGCATCACAAGTGAGGTACCATCTAGTTTCACTGCATTGATGAAAAGCATAGATCTCTAGAGTCAATACTCAAACTATGATAGTCTAAATAGACAAATGGCAGATGTAAGAGGAAAAAAATGTTTATTTCAAAATAAAATGTTTTATTTCTTTAATAGTGCCGCTTACATTCTTACCCAATTACACCAGCTACATCTGACAGCAGCTCTTTTGATGCAGGGCTATTAGCATTTATATATCCGTTTGGCTGAGTTTTATTTAGACATTGTTTTGATACAGTGAGCTGAGCTGAAGTTAAGTTGTTACTTTGGCCCTGCCAATCAGTCTAACCCTGATTCCTCCCTCCATCGTGTCACAGCTGATGATTAAGATATACAATACATTTTTTTATCATTTTGCCACTGTACTTCCCCACAATGAACGTAAGAACAAATGATTAAGATGTGATTGAAGTGCAGAGAGCTGCAATTTAAGAATTTTTACAGAAATATTGATTTTATTATTTAGGTATTACAGCCATTTTATGCAGAGTACTTCAATTTTCAGCCATTAGGGGTCACAAACCAGTGTACTTCTCACTCCTGTCCCAAGCCCAGTTAAATGGTGAGGATTGCATCAGGAGGGATATCTGCGCTAAAAACTAAGCCAAAACAAACATACAAGTAATGAAAACGAATTTTATACTGGATCATTTGGGGCCCGGGTCAGCTTTGACCGCCACGTGTGCTGTTGACAAATGGAAAAAAATTCAGAGGAGGTGAAAAGATTGTCAAAAGGAGTCATGAGTGTGAAGCTGGAAATTGAAGGCAGGCTCTGGGTGGCCGGAAAGAACTGCCAAATGACTGAGTTAACTATAGCAACAGTGATCAGGGAGATAGGTAGGGATGTAACCATTCTCACACTGATGGCACAGCATCAGGAGCAATTTGGGGTTCAGTGTCTTGCTCAAGGACATTTGGACATGTTAACAGTTATCGAACCAGGAACCTTGCAATCACTGGACGACCGCTCTATCATCTGAGCCACAGCCGCCAGCTGTACTTGGTTTGTCATCTGGACAGAGGAGGGACAATAAGGAGACTTGGTGGTTGAACGAGGAAGTACAGGGGAGTATTCAGAGGAAGAGGTTGGCGAAGAAGAAATGAGGTAGTGAGAGAAAGAAAGAGAGTAAACAGGAACACAAGGAGATGTGATGTAAGGCAAAGAGGTGGCAAAGGCTAAACAGTAGGCGTATGATGAGCTGTATGAGAGGTTGGACACTAAGGAAGGAGAACAGGATCTGTATCATCTGGCAAAACAGAGGGATCGAGCTGGGAAGGATGTGTAACAGGTTAGGGTGATTAACGACATGGATGGAAATGTACTTGCAAGGAAGCATGCTGAGAAGATGGATGGAGTACTTCAAAAAGTTGATAAATGAAGAAAATGAGAGGGAAAGAAGTTTGGAGGAGGTGGAAACTGTGGAACAGGAAGTTAGAAAGATTACTAAAGATGAAGTGAGAAAAACTATGAAGAGGATGAAGAATGGAAAGACAGTTGGTCCTGCTGACATAGAAGTATGTAAGTATTTTGGAGAGAGGGATGTGGAATTTTTGACGAAGCAGTTCAACATGATCTTGGACAGTAAGAAGATGCCTGAGGAATGGAGACAAAAGTGTACCGGTGCTGATCTAAGAGCAAGGGTGATGTGCAGAGTTGGAGGAACTACAGAGGGATAAAGCTGATGAGCCACACAATGAAGATTTGGAAAAGAGTAGTGAAAGCATGACTAAAAGAAGAAGTGATGATTTGTTAGCAGCAGTGGGGTTTCATGCTAAGAAAGAGCACTACAGACGCCATGTTTGCTTTGAGAATGCTGTAAAAGAAATATAGAGAAGGTCAGAAAGAGTAGTATTGTGTCTTTGTGGAAATAGAGAAAGCATATGACAGGGTGCCAAGTCAGGAACTCTGATTCTATGAGGAAATCCGGAGTGGCAGAGAAGTCTCTTAGACAAGTGCAAAATATGTATGAGAGCAGTATGACAGTGGTGAGGTGGACTGTAGGAGTGAGGGATGGCTTCAAAATGGAAGTGGGATTACATCAAAGATCGGCCCTGAGCCCTTACTTTTTTGCTATGGTGATGGACAGACTGACAGATGAGGTCAGGCAGGAATCTCCATGGGTGATGATGTTTGCAGATGACATTTTGATCTATAATTAAAGCAGAGATAGGGTGGAAGAAAACCTGGAGAGGTGGAGGAATGTGCTGGAATAAAGAAGAATGAAAGTCATAGCAAGACAGAATACATGTGTGTAAATGAAAGGGGGGCAAGTGGAACAGTGAGGTTACAGTGAGCAGAGGTGGAAAAGGTCCATGAGTTTAAGTACTTGAGGTCAACTGTTCACAGCAACGGGGAGTGTGGTAACTGCAGGCAGGGTGGAGTGGGTGGAGAAGTGTCAGGAGGGATCCGTGACAAAAGAGGTAAAGAAAAAGTATGGTGTTTGGAGATGGTGGCACTGACCAAAAGACAGGAAGCAGAGCTGGAGTTGGCAGAGTTAAAGATGATGAGATTCTCTTTTGAAGGGGCAAGGATGGACAGTATTAGGAACGAGCATAAAGAAGGATAGTACAGGTCAGATATTTTGGAAACAAAGTTAGAGAGGCCAGATTGAGATGATTTGGACATGTGCAGCGGGGGGACAGCAAATATATTGGTAGAAGGATGCTCAAGATGGAGCTACCAGGCAAGAGGCAAACAGGAGGACCAAAGACGAAATTCATGGATGTGGTGAGAGGAAATGCAGATAGTTAGTCTGAGAGAAGAAGATTTAGAGTACAGGGAAAGATGGAGGAGAATGATTCGCAGTGGCAATTTCTAGAAAAAGTTTGGTAAAGCCGAAAGAGGAAGACCTCCATTTTCAGGGTCACAAAAGTATTTTGAAAATTGACTGACAAGCAGTTTAATACCCAGGTTTGGTCCCTTCCCTCGTTATTTCAAGACAAATGAAGGCGATAAAAGGTCTGAAGTTGATTTCAGGCATTGAATTAGTATATGGCAGCTGTTTGACTGGAGCAATTAATATAAAGTCCAAGGAGACATCAATACCAGTGAAGGAGGACATCATTAGGCTGAAAAACAAGACACATCTTTTAGAAAGATAGCAAAAACTATAGGAGTGGCCAAATGAACAATTTGATACATTCTTGGAAAGAATGATTGCACAGGTGAGCTCAACTACATTGAAAGGCATGGAAAACCACAGAATATAAGTGAATAGCAGAATCCTTTACTTAGTGAAGAAAGACCCCTTTACACCATGGAAACAAGTCAAGAATACTCTGGAGAAGGCCAGCTTATCATTGTAAAAGTCTACAGTCAAGAGACACTTCTATGAATGTAAATACATAGTTCGAAACAAGGTACAGACCACTTGTAACCTTGTCTTGGTGTGTCAGCTGAATGCAACTGGACTTCATGTAGCTCCTTGAAGACATTTCGCCTCTCATTCAAGAGGCTTCTTCAGTTCCAAATTTCTGGTAGGGAGTCCCCAGTATTTAAACTTGTGGAGGATCATTCACACTTAAGGTAGTGGGCAAGGGGTACAATGCCCAGCCCTGAATCTGTGTGTCAAAGATCCACCCACCCATCAGTTGGTTTGTCACTCCCCCCGGTCATCATATGAGTCGCTGGTATCACATGAGCCAAGGTGTGTGTAGCGCCCCCATGCCATGGCTATGGGCACGACAATGTAATTAACTAAATTGTTAACTGGGACGCTCCCCAAATTCTTTTAAATGACCACACAATATATGTGGTAATTTATACGATTTTATGTTAAGTTTTGTAATGTAGTGGTTTAGCCCTTATTTCAAGCTAATTTAAATAATCCTAAAAGAACATTAATTACTCTTATAGTAACTGCAATGAAATCACAAATATTCCCTTTTTTATAAAAAGTATTAAATGTTTACTGTGTAAAGTATGAAATTAAATTACAATCAAATAGAATATTTACAATAAAATGTTTCTTGGTATTACCCTTTAAAGATAAATTCCTTATGTCACTCAATACCAATGAAATCTAAGGAAATCAAGTAGCTAATGCATCTTTTGCATTAAAAGATACACTCCTTCAAATTAGCAACCTCTGCTATGCCACCTTTACAGTTAGCAAGCTAGGCTACTTCACCTATAAAGTCAGCTCAAATGGCTACCTCAGGCTAACTCACCCTCAACATGAGCCTAGCGCTCCGGCGTATAAACCAAATAGGCTACCTCACATAGCTTACCATAAGGGTAAATCAGGTAAATCACTTAGCACATTCAATGCAGTTCGAACACAAATAACCAATGAATATGCATTAAATTCAAACACTTCAGATATCAAAATACAATGTACAGTAAATGTCCTATGCCGGCATTAAACTCAATTACCCCCACGTTGCAGGCCTGTGTCGGTGCTTGGGTTCGTTGAGACCATAAACTGAACGGCCGCTTCACTCGCGTAAGCAAACAAAAAATGGCAAACCTTTTACCTCGTGGAAGAGTATGAGTGTGTCTCTGTGTGTGTGTGTGGAAGCGAGCGGGAAGACGCGGTCCTCGTGTCAACAGGTCCGCGCTGGCGTCGGCCTCTTCAGTGCATCCGCCTTGTCCAGACCAATGGTAAGATCCTCATCTGTCTGGGCACTTCAGCCCACAAAGTCCGTGTGCACCAAGGACGATGGTCAACTAACTAGCACGAGAAACTATGAGCTAAGATAGCGCACGCGAAAAATCTTCACGTGGCAAGCCACTCACGTAGTGGAAAACTTGACGAAAAGTCTAATTACACGGTCACTGATGTCGCAGTTATCTATCCGACAGCTTAAACAGTGTAACTCTAGTCCTATATCCTAGACATTGAGAATTAACGTGCACAGCGAGCTCAGTCTAGCCATCCGTACTCTTCCATCACCTCTCTTCTTCTCTCCTCTTCTGACACTAACTTCCACCAGCTTCCATTACCCACCGTCTCTGGTTCAAAGGTCGCCTTGGTATATCAACCAATAAACTTACGGAAAGTACATATTCAAACGAAAAAAAAATACAGGCCATAGGAAAATAAAATACATTTTGGCATGGTACATTCAAAACATTTTTAAACATTTATCAACATATTTTAACAAGTAGAAAATTACAGGAAATATAGCACAGGGCTACCCGTGAAAGGTGGCTAAGTTTTCTGGAGAGGGATTTCAAAACGGCATTATATGTGGCAGAGAGTTGATGTCTAAGGCCTCCTCCTCTGTTAAGCAAGAATGACAGATTAGACTTTGCCAGAAAACATTTTGAAGAGCCTATGCCAGGTTCTGGTATCAAATTCTCGGGACATATGAAATCAAAATAAACTTGTATCAGAATAATGGAAAGAGAGAAGTATGGAGAAGGAAAGGAATAGCTAATGTTCCAAAGCATACCACATTGTGTGTCAAACATGATGGAGGCAGTCTCATAACATGGGGATGTATGGCTGCAGATGGAACAGGCTCATTAGTGTTTATTGTTGAGCTTATAAGATGAATTCTGAGCGGTATAGGGCTATATTGTGTGCGCACATTCAGCTTCAAACTGCAGACGGATAATGACCCTAAAGAAATGTAAATGCAACTCAAGACTTTTTAAAGGCAAATCAATTGAATATTCTTCAATGGCCAAGTAAGTCACTTGGTATCAACTCAACAGAGCAGCTCTCCAGTTACTAAACTGAAGGCAGAAAGACCACAGAACAAGCAAAAACTGAAGGAGGCTGCAGTTAAGGCCTGGTAAAGCATCTCCAGGGAGAAATCAGAATTTGTTGATGTTTATTGGCTCCAGACTTTAGGTAGTCATTGACTGCAAATGATGTTCATCCAATTATTAAAAACTATGATTATATTTACAATTTTGCTAGTTTGTCTAAACACTTTCAAGCCACCGAAAATAGAGGTATATTTACATAAAGTGATTGTAATTTATAAAGAGTAAATGCCATATTTTTGTCAAACCTCCTAAATTAAAGTTGAAAGTTTGCACTTTGATCACATCTTAATTGTTTTATTTCAAATACATTGTGTTGGGGTAAAAATGGTGTCATTGTTGAAATAATGCTGGACTATTTTTAACATTTTATCTACTTATCAATTTCATTTCATCCTTTGACATCCTCAGATTGGCTTTGTACAGTAATTATTCTCTCTTTGACAAGCGTAAGACTGACACTTCTGAGTCCAAATGGTAATGGTAAACATGACATTTTTTGACAATTCAAGTTCTTCCCAGATGTTTACTTATGAATTGATATTCAAAAAGGCATTGTTACTTTGAATTTCTTCAACTATGATTAATAATTTAGTCTGAATATATATTGTACAAAATTATTTACTGCAAAAGTGTAAGATGTTAAAACATGTTGTCTTGAAGTAACTGAAAATTCAATCATTTTCCACTCATGCACATGCCAATGTCAGGTGAAGTATTTCAGTTGATTAATCGAGCTTTACAGTAAAACAATGCTGGAAAATTGTTTGTAAGCATAAAATAACAAAAACATTAAATGCTAGAAAGCACAGACATCGGTCAAGGCCAAATAATCCAATCCTACTGTATGTCAGTAGACAAATTACAGTGACAGTGAAATTTTTGTGCTAGAATTAGGATGTTGTCAACATGCTGCCTCCCAAAAACTTAATCAAAGTTTGTCCATAAGTTTTTGAATTATCCTGTTAACAAACCAATAAACAAATAAAATAGATAAAATAAAATAAATGAATAAATAGATAAACCAACTCTCAAGGTATTCCAGCTTCCTACCACAGTCCAAAAACATGAAAGGGGCTTAGGTTGTACTCGAAATTAGCCATAGATGTAAATATGAGTGTGAATGGTTGTATGTCTCAATATGTTATCCCTGTGATGAACTGGTGACTTGTCCAGGGTATACCCTGCTTTCACCTGATGACGCTGGGATAGGCTCCCTAGTTATGTGATGGTGCCCAGGATAAGATTTATATTACACCATTTAGACATATCCAAAAAATATGTTTAACCTTGACCTTTGACCTACAAAGCCCATAATAATTTACACTCAGTGCTGTCCCCTGCAAAATGACACCAGTTGGATCTCTCTGTCAATTCTGTATGGAGTTATGGCCAAAAAACGTGTATTTTGACCATTCAGTGATCTTGAAGTTTGACCTTTGGTCACAAAAATCCAAGATGTTGTAGGATGGGCAAAGATACACCTTTGAAAAAAATTTCTTAAAAATCAGTTTTTGACTTATTCTATTCACAAAGAAATACATAAATATACTTACAAGCACAGGCAACTACATAAGTATCTCGGCAAAGGTAGTAGAAGTTGATCAAATCCACTTTGTTATGTCAATCTCCATCAATATTTAATGGGTTCATCTTTGGCTTATTCCCATCCTCACAGCAAGTTTTGTTGAACTTTATCAAGTAATTTTATTATTAATATTATTACTATTACTACATCATATTACATACTGCACCACAGCAAGCATAATTAAAAGAGAATGTGTGTAGTGCAATGACATTATAGCAGTTTTCTTTTGGAAGAGTTTAAGATGGAAACTTTTAAAGTATGATATGGATTTGCTCATTTACTTTAATTCTTCTGAGCTTACTAGAGTGATGTAATGCATAACCTCAGATGTGCTAACAGATGAGGTAATCAGTGACACAAACTCAAAAACACTTCCAAAGCTTCATACTCAATTGGTCTAGATTAGCATCTTAATGTATTGTCAAGTCACGCACTAGAAATAAATCAAAACATATGTTGCCTGTTAGCCTGTATATTTTTGGGGATTCTTGCAAAAACTGGGAATCTGGGGACCCTTTTACATGACATACAGGATATACATTGGACATACAGTATGTGGGCCACACACTCAGGGACCCAGGTAAAACCCCATTGGGCTCCCACAATGGGCCCCAATTAGGCTGAATGTCCAAACAGTAGGCACTGACCTTATTGGAGGTGCAGTGTAGGTAATTCTGGATACACTGGTAGTTTACTGTGGTCATAACACACATACACTATGCATTCAGTGGGTACTGTACTGCTCCAATGTCCCTTTGAAGCTACTCTCTAGTTTCCAGACAACAAAATTAGTGTGGCCCTCCTTTGAACCCATGGTAAAGACTAACAAACCTGAATTAACAACATCTCTAGTGCAGAAGTAAATGGGACATCAGTTGGGCTGCCATCCTGTGCACAAGAAGCAATACTTGAGTGAGGGACAAGAACAATGGAGGACTTGTTCCTCTTTCGGCTTTACCTAGATTTTCTAAGAGTCCCCACAGCGAATCATCCTCCTCCACATTCCCTGTCCTCTGCATTGTCTTCTGTCACACCAACTATTTGCATATCCTATTTCATCACATCCATGAATCTCCTCCTTGGTCTGCCTCTCTCCCTCCATCCAGGTAGTGCCACCTTGATCATCCTTCTACGAATATATTCACTGTCCCTCCTCTGCACATGTCCAAACCACCTCAATCTGCCCTCTCTAACTTTGCCTCCAAAACCTGTGCTGTCCCTCTGGTGTGCTGGTTTCTAATCCTGTCTATCCTCATCACTCCCAAAGAGAATCTTAACATCTTTAACTCTGCCACCTCCAGTTCTGTCTCTTGTCTTTTGGTCAGTCTTTTGTTGATTTGGCCATAAGTGTGCAAGAAAACAACTTTTTTTTAATTACCAAAACAAAACAAAGAGGAGGATTCAATTTACTTAACCCATTTAGACCACTCACTTGTTGGCGCTTAAAGGTTCAATGTATGACATTGCTGATTTGTAAGTCTTGTTTCTAGGTTGTCATATACGGATCCTCTTGGTCCCACATGTCAAAGGAAACTAAAGCTTTAGGTTTGTTGCTAACCTGAGCTACCAATCCACAGTATCATTATTTCAAAATCAAGGAACAAGAAAGAAGAATACATTTAGCATGTTATTATTAGTTGTTTCCCGTAAGATACGTATGAGCCATGATTTATATCATCAAATTTAAATTAAACACTGTCCCAATAACACACAGAGTTCCTTTTACTAGCTACAGTTGAGACAATTAAACAAAAGCCTCAATTAGATTCTAGGTTACGCTTTGCAAAGCAGTCTTTATTCCCCAAACATCACAGTCAAATTTAATCAAAGCTGTCGGTCATCAAATTTTCTGAAGTAACTGGCAGCTAAGAATTTCTGTTAATCCCACAAGAATGAGAGAAATTGGGAATAAAGTTAAACTTCAGTCCATATCAGACTAAGTTGATGAAAGGTCCTTCCTGTCTGGTGGGATGAATAAAGCTAGCAAGAGAATGGAAGTAAACATGAGCGAGTGGATCCACAGCATGCAGGCAGAGAAGAGTATCCTGAAAGATGATTATGTTGAAGGCTAAAGAAATGTTTATTGACAGCAGAGATGTGAGGGACTTTGCTGGTGACAGCTGCTTTAATAGATTCTTCGTGTCAGAAGATATTTGTTGTCCACAAAAATGGCAGGCACAAAGTACAGCAGCTGGTCAATTTTTCCACATTTTCAATGCAGATAAAATATATATGAGAATTATGTCATACTTTTATCATAGATGAAAAAGTGGCATGGTTTTATATGCTTGTCGCAATGTGCCATTTAAAACTAAAATGTTCACGGTTGTCTGCCCTGTGATGTACTGGAGACATGTTTAGGGTGTACCCCACTCATCACCCAATGTCACATGGGAGAACACTGCAACACTTCAAAGGATATGTTAATGTACCTCTTCCGCTGTCTCAGAAGTGGAATAGTTTTGACACCACATTGAACTGCTGTAACATGACAACAGTGACAACAATGCAAAACAGCTTTGCACTGTGTAAAAGGGGCTACTGATATAACAAATGGATGGTAGGTATGTGCCTTTTTCACTGTGTTTCAAGGACCACTGTTCTGGACCTGAAATGTAATAAAGAGTGCCTTGCTTTTTATTTTGTCTAATCTTACCACTATGAAAATATTATCAACTTGATTAACCACAGGAAGAGCAGAGAATTGTGTGAGAAAAATAATTACCTTCCTGCTTTTTTAAACATGGATTATTTTACTATCTTTCTTAAAGCTGCAGTCAATAAGGTTGAGAACAGAAAGGACTCAGGCTGCAGACTTGGTGAGCCCCTCCCTGCAGAGAACACTGCCATGCATGAGATCAGGGATCGGACTACTCATTTTCAATATTTTTGGAATTGTCAAATGATTAATCTCACCAGATATTTGTTGTGTAAGATTTACTATGCCTGTATATCTTACTCTAAACACAAATTTCCACTTTAGACGAGTTGATAAGAAGTCTCTCTGGGAGATTAATTATTAGAAGGGGTAATTTTAGTATAGTAAAGTATAGTAGTAAAGACCTTCATGGAACAGGAACATCACTGTACGATAACTTTAAAAATTGCAATATGGGACATATTTCGATTTTTACAGTTGTGAGTTCATCACAGTATGACGGGCAGTATGTACTTTGGATAAATTTATTTTTTTCAGTTGCATTTTCGTAAAATCTTCACATGGAAGGGGAAGTGACACCCGACAATGAAGGTGTGTGCATCCCTAGAGATGGCAGATGGCACAGGAGTGATATGTTGGTTGCATTTCTACCATCGTGTTTATCCTCTTCCTCACTCTTTTAGCCTCACCTCTGACAAATCTCTGTGCCTCCATCAGATTTGTCTTTCTTTGTACCTACCAGTTTGTTAAAAATAATTTGTCTGGCTAACTGGATCTTCCTCAGACTTTTCTTAATGTTTAAGGTGGATATCATTACTCTTAAATGCATCCATTTTTCCTGCGCATGCATCTTTTCCTTTCATCCTGTTTCTCTCGCACGAGGGAAAAAAACAAGAGCAGAGAGAGGAAATTGGAAAAATAGTTTGAAAAGAAACGAGAGATCCTTTCCTCATAAGTGTTACATGAAAAACTTTTGTTGCTGATGACGACCTGATCACAACTGGATCAGCTGTCAGATGGAGTTTGTCTTTAACATGTACTCATATCAGCTTGTCAGATACCAATATCACGTTTACATACATATAGTCTACAGTTATTTACACCTGTATTTACGGTAAATACTGATTATCTATTTATAGTGTAATAGAAGAATATTATCATAATACCATTGAATCAGAGATGATTTACTGGAAAATTGTTTCAGTGATGTATGTCACATCAACCCTGATCTTTTTCAACCCTGAAAAAGATCTGCCTCACATGAGGCACTCTGTCTTTAACCTTAACTTCCCCAATTACCTTTGATTCTTTATCACAATCAAAGTTAATTGGGGAATTAACAGATCATAAAAAGAAAACCAGTCTTCTCGAGAGGGGTTGGACTTTTTTCTATGCTGGAGTTGTCCCAGGTGAGAGGCGGAGAGCAGGTGTGGGCTTATTAATAGCTCCCCAGTTCTCAGTCAATGTGTTGGAGTTTACCCCGGTGGACGAAAGGGTTGCTTCCCTGCGCCTTCGGGTTGGGGAATGGGTCCTGACTGTGGTTTGCGCCTATGCGCCAAATAGCAGTTCAGAATACCCACCCTTTTTAAGTCCTTGGAAAAGGTGCTGGAGAGTGCCCCTACTGGGGACTCCATCGTTCTACTAGGAGACTTCAACGCTCATGTGGGCAATGACAGCGAGACCTGGAGGGGTGTGATTGGGAGGAACGGCCGATCTGAAACCGAGTGGTGTTCAGTTATTGGATTTCTGTGCTAGTCACAGTTTGTCCATAACTAACACCATGTTCAGCCATAAGAATGTCCATAAGTGCACTTGGCACCAGGACACCCTAGGTCGACAGTCAACGATTGAATTTGTAGTCGTATCATCTGATCTGCGACCATGCTGGACACTCAGGTAAAGAGAGGAGCAAAGCTGTCAACTGGTCACCACCTGGTGGTGAGTTGGATCAGGTGGCGGGGGAAGAAGTCGGACAGACCAGGCAGGCCTAAGCGAATAGTGAGGGTCCGCTGGGAACGTCTGGCTGAGGACCCTGTGTAAATGGTTTTCAACTCCCACCTCCGGAGGGACCACATCCCGGAGGTAGTGGGGAGCATGGAATCTGAGTGGGCCATGTTCCGTGCTGCCATTGTTGAGGCGGCTGCTTGAAGCTGTGGTAGGAAAGGCGCCGGTGCTAGTCGTG
>KV751336.1:2842239-2873693 GCA_001698575.1 Mola mola
AGGCTATGAACCTTCATGCTGGTAACAAGAAAGAAAAAGTGACTCTGAGCTCTGAGTTGACTGTGTGAGCAGACAGTGAGATAAGACTCAGCACTGTCCATGGTGCTGCTTCTGGCTCGTTTTGGAGTCAAATTAAGGCTTTCAGCGAGAGGGTCTTTAGTGTGGTGAGCTGTACAATTGAGGAAAGGCAAAAGAGCCTCAAACTCTTTTCCTCCGCTAAATATTACAAGTCTTCAATGAGGTGAAGTCTGCAAAGGCATATGTGTTGCAAATTAAGACAGAATGTTGTCAATTTGATTTCTCTTGTCTTGCTCGAAAAGTGCGCCGTGAAGCCCTCAACAACCCTTGAATCACCATAAAGGCTCTCCAGGACAACCTTGGCAAGATGGGCACCGAGGTTTCAGGTCAGACAATCCAACGCGCACTGCACAAGGAGGGTGTTCATGGACGCCGACCCAGAAAAACCCCTCTACTTACAAAAAGGCATTGAGAAGTTCGACTGGCATTTGCAAGAAGGCATCGGGACAAGGAGCCAAGCTTCTGGTCATCAGTCCTATGGTCAGATGAAACAACAATGGAGCTGTTTGTTTGGTGCAAAAAGGCCAAAGCCTTCATCCCAAAGAATACTGCCCCAACTGTGAAGTTTGGAGGTGGGAGCATCACGCTGTGGGGGTGTTTCTCAGCAACTGGGCCTGGCAATTTGGTCAAAGTGGATGGCATCATGAGAAAGGAGCAGTACATCAAGATTATTGAGGAAAACATCAAGCAGTCTGCAGAGAATCTTCACCTCGGCCGGTACTAGACGTACCAACAAGACAATGACCCCAAACATACTGCTAAGGCAGTCAAGAAATGGTTTGAGGAAAACAAGGTGGATATCCTTGAGTGGCCTAGCCAAAGCCCAGATCTCAACCTCATTGAGAATCTGTGGAAAGTGCATGCCTGGAAGCCTTCAAACCTCGAAGACCTGGAGACCTATGCCAAAGAGGAATGGGCCAAGATCCTTGTAGAGGTGTGCCAAGGCCTTGTGAGTAAGTACAAGAACCGATTGGGGGCTGCGATGACCAACAAAGGCTTTTCCAATGACTACTAACTGTGGGTATGAATAATTTTGGACATCTTTTGTAAAACAGTGAATAAAATACCCCTGAATCATAAAATTCCATAAATTGTCTTGTGTAATTATGTTTACAAATGTTTGTCACATGCTCCAGTAACATACAGTAGGACAAAACAAATTTTCTAATGAAAAAGTTGAAAAATGTCAAACATTGGGTATTTTGTTTTAAAGTATATATAGGGGTGCAAATCTCAAAGAGGCCAGCTTTGCCCACCCAACTTTTGAAAATCATGAATTTGTGCCCCAAAATAAATAATATATAATTTTAAAAATTGAATAAGGGACAGGCATATTAATAAAAACCAACTCCATATTTTTATTTATTTAGTTTTTCTAGTTTTTTTCATAGTTAAACACAAACATTTTCAAGTTTGGTTTCTGTCCCCCCTACTTTCTGTTGCTTGTGGTGTGGATGTGTGAAATGAGGTTGAAAGTCTGATATTCTTTCATACCTTTCTGACCATCATTCCCAGATTCCATCTCTGTCTGTAAGAAGTAGAGGTAGTGTTGCAACTTTCTAAAACAATAGGAATTAAAAATTGGATTTATCTTTCCTTCATCAACCTGTCTGTAACACGGAAGTAATGTCACCTACACTCAGGATGTTTTAACCAATTCTCAAACATTTCAACTTGCTTTTGGTTTATTGACTGCAGAGTAGAGGGAGTGTATTTTATTTACGTCATGACAGGAGATGAGGAAAAGAAGAGAGTGAACTGGAGTTTCTTGTGAGCGTTCAGTAGTGAATGAACTGTACATATTAACCAGCCCACAAAAAACGGGGATTGCTCATTGTTACTTATATTAAGAGTATATTAAGTTAAACTTCCAATTCTACAGCATTTCTCTTCTGTTTCAACAAATATCATGAAAGTGCTGCACTTGTAAATGTTTGATTCTCTAAACTAGGTAAATATATACAGCAGTTATCTTAAAGTGACACATTACTATATATTTTAAACTAGAATTAGTGGTCGTGTCTGTTGCAGCAAAAATTGTGATGCACTTTGTTGATATTTTTGATGTCCCACCCAGAAAATAGTCTGAGGAAAATTCCTTGTTTTGAAATGGGTAATGGAATCTGTGCCCTTGGGCATACATGAGTTGCTTTTGATATGTGCATACATGTTCGCTGTAAGGCACATGCATATATGATACGTATGCATGCCTGTTGGTGAGCAATAAATAATCCATAACAAACATAAGAGTCCACTCTTATATTTTAGACATTTAGATACCACAAGAGCTGCATCCTTAAACCCTGTTAGCCTTTACACTAGGCAACCCCTCAGAGGTTTTAAGCGTAGGACTTAGCAACTACAGAGAGAGCTTTCAGAAACTGATTAGCCCCAGTTCAACCCACTGAAGCAAGTTAGTAATTATCTAACTGCAAATAGAGTCAGTCCTTCCGCAAGCTTCAATAGCCAATATTTCCCACTGATTAATTTTTCTGCTGTCACTTTCTGGTATGACTAGCTCTTGCAGGATAATCAAATAGAAAAAATATATATACAAAAATAAATAAAAACTTTGTTAGAACAATAACACTAAACTATATTGCTTCATCAGACTGTGCTTTTACCAAAAAAAATAAAATGTATAGTCACCTTTTCGGAAAAATAACTATAATGTTCAATCTATTTCAGATTTTTTTGGCAACAAAGATGAGAAAGCCAATTTGTGAAAGCTTAGTATTATCACTGTATTAGTGGCTGCAGGGAGTATGAACTCCTCTGCTATCGTGTCTTATTTCTTGCCCTACACAATTCCGTATGCGACCTTGTATGACACCAGTTGTGTTTTGTTTTTCACTGGTGATTAAAAGTTATTTTCCTACTTGCAGTATTCATCAAGTTCTCTTTTATTGAACTCGAGTGGCTTACTGATGTGTGAGAGTTTTAACGTCATTTTTAATTTGCTGGAGTCCATTCTGTTTTCTTGTCTTGGGTTTGGCGGTTGATCTGTGTTCCCTTCGTCCCAGTTTGTCTTGTATGTCCCTGAAGCATCGCGGGTGCGTGATCTACACTGACATCGTAACTGAGACAATGAGAGGGAATTTAAACTAGGGTGCATTAATTTGTTTTATATTTCTGCAACATTAACTCTACTGATCTTCAGATTGCTTACCTCAGTACAGTGATATCAAGTCATCCACTTTTGATGCCACCTGGTTCCCTGCAAAGTGTAGAGGATTGTGTGAAAGCCTGCTGCATCACTTCTGGCACTTTGGTGGCACAGATGATTTGACAGTCACATAGTAAGATCTGAAACACATTAATGATGTTGCCACCTTCACTTCAGAACTTTGTCATTTTGCACAGGTAGGGTTCACATTATCCTCATTCCTTCTGATGTACCTGAAATATAACAGGTTGTAAACATGTTGCTGCATGGATGAAGCAGCATGTGGATCTCTGAAACTGCTTTCTTGACATCGAGGCAAGGCAGTTTGTATATCACTTTCAAGAGCAATTCTGCTTTAACCTTCATATAAGTTAAAACACTAATGAAAAACATCAGCACAGCTCAACTACATTCCAAGATTTCACCTTATGGATGTGGCTAGTTAGTTGCAGTTGGTTTGTGGATTTAGCCATCTTATATTTTTGGGGTACACTGCATCCAGCAGTGCTTTTTCTCACTAACCTCATATCAAACTAACTAGGTTTTGCTTATCAAGATTATATTTCTGGGTTGCGCATTTCACACCTCAGTTGTTTGTAGAAACATTTTAGTGTATAATTGAGCTGTAATGTGAGTACGTTTTTGACCCAGCTACTGTGTTGAAAATGGACACAGGGAGATATGCAATGAGAAAGAAGCTCAGATTTTAACTCTCAAAGATGCAATGTGACATTATTGCCTGTCCAGGATGTCATTAGTCCTCTCCGCTATTTCTTTACATAGCAGGTAGTCTCTCTGGACCATTCTTTTGAAGGTTATATCTCAAGAACATTTTGGGGGATTCTCTTAAAATGTCTGCTCTGACTCAAGGATGAACTGATTAGATGTTGGAGGTCAAAGGTCAAGGTCATTGTTGCCTCATATGGGCCACACTTGTGTGCGCAAGAAAAAAAAAAAAATCAGAGCAAAGTCACTGACAATTTCTTTAAACAGTAGACCTATGACCTCAAATCTTATAAGCAAAATATTTCAAAAATGCAATGAGGGATTTTTGTCAAACAAACATCTACATTTGGACTGCAGGTGGATTGTTTTTTTACAAAGATCACAGTCAAGATTTCAAACCAGGTTCAGGGGGTTTAACATTAAAGTCTATGGAAATCTGTAATGAAATCCATTAAAGCATGAAGTTATAATAAGAATAAAAAATGGTATTGGTATAGCACCAAAGTTTATAAAGTGCTTCACTTGACAAAGTAAGAGAAAAACAATATAATTTAAAAAAAAAAAATTGAAAGACAAAATAAATAAATAAAAGATAGTAAAACTATCAAGTACGGGGTCTGGGGGGGGTCAATAATGCAGAGACACACACACAGAGCTTTCTGAATCAACGTCGTTTTAATTAAATGAGGTCTAAACTGGGAAACCAAACTAGACAGCAAAGGTACAGTTAAGGAAAAGGCAAACTCAATAATCTGGATACGGAACAATGATTAAAACACAAGGAACTCACAAAGAAGATTCGCTGGACTGCTCACTGAAAAAACAAGACAATCGGGCACCGGAGGGAAGGAACACAGGGGTTAAATACACAAGGGAGAGGTAGACAATTAGACACAGGTGAGACACATTAGGGAGGAGAAGTAATCACACACACCTGCGGGACAAGACTTGACAGGACATGGGGAATAAAACACAAACAGAACTTCAAAATAAGATGGGAAACACTGAATGACCCTAACAGACAAGACACTTGACACTAGCGGACCCTGACAGTTAAAACAATAAGTAGAAAGATTTAATGTAGTATTAATACGATATGAAAGGACAGCAGTGAATACAAAGACTAAAGGCAGTAGCTAAAAGACAACAGATATAAACAGCAATAAAAGTAATAAAAGCAATAAGAGTAATAAGTGAAAGTTATATTTTCATTACATTGTTTTTGGTCCTGTTTAGCATTAAAGGGTACAAAGCCTCTAACCTACACAAACCTGCCTGTGCCTCCACAGCACCCTGCCACTGCCATATGACATCACTGACTGCAATATTAAGGGCATGTGCTTTCTTCAGTGACACAAAAGAAATTAACATTTTGGGTTGTGTGTTTCAGAGGAACAGCACAGACTGCCACCCTCAGATAAACGGTCCTGGAGGATAAGCAGACAGATGTACCAACAGAGTGACATACAGAATGGTGTCAGTATCGGACTCCACCTTCTTTGGCAAAACTGAAGGAGGACAGGATTGTCAAGTTGCATTTCGTGTGTAGAGCAGCATAACTGTCCTCTGATACAAATAAGTTGGAACTCTACAACAACTTGGCACTTGAAGAAAAAAAATCAGTATTTCCAAACACAAATACAGAGTGTGCTTTATTTTCCATGTTGCATCTGGAGGTAAGTCAGAAAGGGGCTACTTTAATAGGAAAAAAAATTCCTGCACTTTTCTCTGACCTCCAGTACCATTTGCCTTGGTGGTTAAATTATTTATCCATTTCCTGTAGAAATCCAGACATATAGATACTTCTAGAACTCCCCTAACAGGTTTTAATATTTCTTTTTTTTTTTTTGTCCTATAAAATGTTTGACCTGGACAGTCCTGACTTGTGCCAATATACTCACTTGTATTTATCTCAGAAAAAGTGCTTAAACTTTCCTCTTAAGAGAAGTTCAAGGACAAAAATATACAAAATCCAGTTACAGTCTCCTTTGCAAATACGACTAATACCAGGGATCCAGCTCCCTGGCAAACATGGTTCACTATCAAAACATAAACACACATTTTTAAAATCATAGCAGATATTATTTTACATTTAACAACGTCTAATGCTATGCCAGCCACTGCCAGTGTACAGGTTATCAAACAACAGGAAAGACACCAACTACACTGACCATTCAGATACTACAGCATCTCTATAACCAGAATTTAAAGGTATTTCCAAAACTACAGTGGCATTATATTCCCAGAATATGCTGGGAGCTGTTAGGGTAGAAGACCTTTGGGCGTTCCACTGGGCGTTCAATGATCAGATTGATGACTGTACTGCATGCACTCACACAGCGTACTCAGGCCCACCACATTTCAAATTTTGATTGGTTACTTTAGTTGTCACTGCACATATTTGCCAAATATTATTTATTACTTGTTTGTACAGCCTGCAGCCAAGGAGGCAGCAGGCGCTGTGCACATAGCTGAAAGAAGACAGTATTTGGAGGTAGCTGCAAATACTGAATTTTATGATTAAACTTAACATGAACCAAGTGAGTTTTACAGTCAAATAAATAAATTTATTTTAAATCATTGTTCCAAATGATATTACAAATTGAATAATATTTTATCAACAAAATAAATACACTTCTGAAAAATAGTAGAGCCTGCAGAGCAGGAACTGATAGTCCTCCACTGGTCTGTTGTAAGATCATCACTTTGTAATCTTTAACTGTAGCTACAGCGACTGTTAGCTTTGTTAGCAGTGGAGCCTGTGGGCTCCCAGCTTTCTGAAGTCAGACTGCAACCTTGGATCATGGAAGGAACTACTTTTGAGCGTGAGTGTATGTGTGAATGCTCACACACCGAACAAGCAGGTGCTCATTGGTGAGGGGACAATTATTCAGTAAAAGTAAAAAGAAACTCATTTGCCAATTTACAATCTGATGACAGGAGAGGTGGTTTAGAGAGACAGGGACAGAAGAGTAAACGAGATGTGAGTGTGTCAGTGTCGGGCCTTTAGCAGAAGAAACATAGAGATGGAAACTCTATCCTTTTCTTATCTGACTCTGTGGGAGAGGGTTTACCTAAACAAAACCAGAGATGATTGTGACAAGACATTAAGAAGACCATTTTCCTGAGTTTAATTAGCTCGGTCAAGGTGGTTAAGTTGTTGGTCACATTTTTTTTTTCTGTTTAGTGCGAGTGCATTGAAATTTTGTTCAGATTAAGATAAATTTGCTAATCCAGAAAGTTTTAATCTGAGGTGACTGTTGGGCCTGTGCGTGTGATAAAGATGCCTTTTCTCTTGTTTTGTAACAATTATTATTAAAAGTAGTGCATTGTTAAAGAAGTACAAACAGAACACATAATAGACTAGACGGCTGTCTACGCCTCAGTGTGTTTATGTATAATAGACCGTGCATGCCTAATTTACCATACCGTGACACTAGCCATCCATATCCAGTAGTGGCTCTGCTTACAGATATACTTTGGCCAAGTGGTCACACCACTGTGCACACACATTATGTGATGCAGGTTCTTGTGTGATTGAGTAGTGCCAAATACTGTGCTCTGATCAGTTGTGAATTAATTTGTCTTTTCTGAAGCTGAAAGAGCTGATGTGAATGTATAATTTATTTTTGCAGGATTATTGTCACGGTCCGATAGTGTTCATATGTCTGTTTGTTAGGGTCAATCTGTGTTTCCCATTTTATTTTGAAATTCTGTTGTGTCTCATTCCCCATGTCCTCTCAAGTTTTGTCTCTTAGGTGTGTGTGATTACCTCTCCTCCCGAATGTGTCTCACCTGTGTCTAATTCTCTACCCCTTCCTTCTGTATTTAACCCCCGTTTTCCTTTCCTCCTGTGTGTTCCTCTAGTGAGTTCCTCCTGTTTTGATTTTGTTTTGTTCCACGACTACTGAGTTTGCTTGTCCCTTAAACTGTACCTTTGCTATCTAGTTAGGTTTCCCGTTGTTGACCTATTTTCAGAGTAAAAATATTTTGATTAAGAACCTCCCTGTGAGTCTCTGCATTATTGAATCCTCCTAAGCCTGTACCTGATAATTATAAGGACTATTGTCTGAAGTGCAAAAAGGATGTATATCTGTGTTCTTTTTCTGTTGTAACATATGGCCATAATTTTAGTTTAAAACATTAAAAAAATTAATTAACACTGTCAATAGAATGAAACAAAACAATTTTTATGCTAAAGACATCTATATATTGTGTTGCAGAAATAAAAACTGAGTAAATGTGCTAACCAGTTAGCCCCTGCCCAGTTCATAATGTTACTTTTTACCGTTAAAGGCGATCATCCAATTGCCTCTAACCGTTTTAAAGGCTGTGTACTTCAGTCATGTTCAGGTTGCAAATCCCAGTTGATACGAGCCCCCTGCCTATAATGACCTCCCCTGATACAGTCAAAGTCTAGGCAGACTTCAGGGAGCACTAGGCCTACTGTCTCCACCACTAAGTAAGATGACATTCACTGAAGCTACAGTCAAAGATTACACAACACAAGAGCAGACAGCATATGGTGACAGGAGATGGTGGTTAACTTTGTGATATGCTGTCCCCCACATTGTGTTGAGTACCCTCAAATTTTCCCTTTAAAGGAGAGCTCCAGTATTGTTCAGTCCTACCCCTATTTTAGGTTGCATTCACACCAGTCTTGTTTAGTCCAGTTGACCTGAAGCCTGGAGCGTTTACCCCCCTGGTGCAGTTCGTTTGGGTTGGTTTGAATGTAGTCCAAGACCTCTGGTGCAAACCAAACAACTGGACTCCGGTCCACTTGATCACTGGTGTGAACCCCAAACGCACATAATCACTGGAAGCGTACGGTCATGTCATTTTCTGTTTTGGTAGCTAAAGGAGAAGTTAACAAATTTTGGCTAACAAAATAAGGGGAGGACATGAACGTGGAGCTACCGAAAACAAAAATGCCTTCTGGAAATATGGGCCAAACTCAACTGAAAAAGTACACAAGAACATAGAGATGTTCAAAATCTTCAGCGAAACAATGAAGCAGAATGGATTTAACTGTAGTTTTGAGCAGTGTCACAAGTTAAGAAGTTGTGTCAACGATACATAAAAGTACAAGAGGCACTGCAGAAAAGTGGCAACTCTACAGATATTAAAGACAAACGTATTCAGTATGATGACCGTGACAATATTTTGAACGAAAGATGGAAAAATAAAATTGAGTTCATGAAAACACTTACTAGCCGATATTTAGCTTTGCTTAGTTTTAACTCATATATCTCCTGTGTGTTGCTAACTGATCACAGTAGGATCTCATTAGAGCCAGCCATCTTCCGTGGTACATTCTCCTGATTGCAGAAGTCTTTCAAAAAAGGCACCAATTATTAAATTAATGAGTGCACACTGTCCGACCATACCTTCATATGCGCTGTCTGCTAACATCTGCTGATATGCACCCCGGATCAAGATGAGTAGGGAAGTAACCTGCCGATGCCCCTTGATGTAGGCTGCAGTAGAAATTGTGAGGGTTTTTCTCTTTTTAGCTGCCTACCCAGCTGACCAATTATTGAATGGAATTCTGCGGACATGACTTTTGTCTACAATTTTGTAGTCTACTTGAGATTTGCCTTTGTGAACGCGAATCGAACCTGTGGAAAAATGACTCAATGTATCCAATTTGCATCTGTTCTGCACCAAGGAAGCAAACTACTAGTCTACTAAGAAAAAAAGCTGCATTTGGAGAAATTTGAAAAATACCAGTTCTCCTTTAAAGAGACTCTTTCAAATAATCCTTGTTTCAAAAATTAATGTTCTTATTATCTTGAGCTAGCACTATAAAGTTGTGATGACCTTGGTACTTACAGATTTCTTTAGAGGACTCTTTTGAAGACAATTCAGTCAGTTTCCGCCAGTTTAATATAGCCTTCATAACATGTGATAACAGCTTTTGTTCCAATTCAAAAATTACATCAGCAGCCCATTTGCATCATAATGTGGCAACCTCTTAGTCGTTCATAGCAAAAAAATGAATATGAAGTTACATAAAATGTTCCTGTGGCCTGCCTATGAGGAAAATGTATGCTTTGTTGCCTTGATGGCTTTAAGTCATCTGAGTTGGCTGAAATTTTGAGATGTGAAACAGATACACCCCACCTTACCGTGGTGGAGGGGTTTGGGTGCCCTAATGATCCTAGGAGATATGTTGTCGGGGGCTGTTTGCCCCTGGTAGGGTCACCAAGGCAAATTGGTCTTAGGTGAGGGGCCAGACAAAGCGCGGTTCAAAAGACTTCTATGATGGTGAAGAACAAGGACTTGTGTGCCCTGCCCGGAGGGATACCAGGACCCTGCCCTGGAGCCAGGCCTGGGGAAGGAGTCTGTAGGCGAGCGCCTGGTGGCCGGGCCTTTTTCCATGGGGTCCGGTCAGGCTCAGCCCGAAAAGGAGATATGGGTCCGTCCTCACGTGGGCCCAACACCCACAGGAGGAGCCATAGAGGTCCGGTGCTATGTGGATCGGGTGGCAGTCAAAGGCAGGGGCCTTGGCGGTCTGATCCGCGGTTGCTGAAGCTGGCTATCGGAACATGGAATGTTACCTCTCTGATGGGGCAGGAACCTAAGCTTGTGCGAGAGGTTGAGAGATACCGGCTAGATAGGATAGATAGGAGAAATCAGAAATCTTTTTATTGTCATTGTACAAGTGTACAACGAAATTATAGAAGCAGCTTAAGCATGATTTCCCTCACTGACTTTTCTTATTTCCTATTCTTGTTCTCCCAGTTGTGTTCCCATGGTAGTGTTTTGCATGAGCACCTGACTCTCGGGAGCTCTCTGGGCTGTGGGGGAGTTATCAGTGAGCCAAGCCAGATGCTCTCTCTCTAGGTAGCTGGCTACACTGTACCTCTTCTGCCCCTTCCAGACATACCAGAGAAACACACTGTCATTAGGCTTTAGATGCCTTCAGTTAGTTGTTGTTATCATCCATTCAAAAACTAGAGGTAGAATGTGCCGATGCCTGATCCCCTTTGTGCAAAGCCCACCTCCACAGTATATTTTTTCACTTTAATGCATTTTTGTTTTCAAGCATTAAAAAAGTGCAGTAGAAATTAGATGCTGTTTGCAGCATCATCAAGTTATCTATCAGAGCATTATCATATCTACAAGAACCAAAGTAAGACTGCAGGCAATGTGCAGAGAGCATATGGCGTAATGAGACATACTGTAGTATGCCTACATGAAACTGCATATGCAGACAAACAGCATGGACCATGTATTCCCAAAAGAAACAGCTGCATCATAAAATTAAAACCATGTAAATTGGGGTCATAGTGCACAGGGGGTCTTGCATAGAAGTTCGAAGCTATTCAAATGGATCATGTTGTTAAATGCAGCCATGGGCTCGTTGAGTTGACTGTGACATGCATTAAAAGGTTTAAAGTGCTCGGTTGGTGCACCAAAGTATGTGATCAGGGCCACATAAAAAAGTATAATTCACATCGGAGCTACCCAGGCTAAATATATGTACACTCAATATGGGAAGATGCTGTATTGCGTAACATGATGTGATATGTGATCTAGTCTCAACTTGGTGGCTCAAAGGTTTGCTTATAGTACAATACATTCTACTGAAAAGACTGGCCTGATTTTCAGTTGTCATATAAACAGCCAGCACATGCACACAAGTCCTGCTCAATTATATAATCCTCTGTTGTGTAAAGTGTACAGCACCCATCAAGTGCAGACTGATGTGTCTCTTTTATCAACACATCCCTTTTTGTTGCTGGGAAAATAAACGCATATCCACAATCTATTCTTATATATTTTGAATGTACAACACAGGTAAGATGTTTGAAAATGTAACAAACTGAACCTTGTGCTTTCATGTTCTTTTTGTTAAAACATATCTTTGAATGCGTGAAGAGTGAGTGAAAAGGGATGCTCTTACAATATAAGCCAACAACCACTCCACACATAATAGATGGTTCTCAGAATGGAAATGATGAGCTTTAAATGTGCGGAAAAAGGATTTTTTGTTTTCTGTCAAACCCGATTTCATTGGCAAGAAAATCAGTAACTGCCAACAATTGCCAATTCTAGTCAAATAAATGGGAGGGTAGGCGTATGGTACCATGCTGCAAAAAGGATTCGGGCAGAACGGAGCATACAGTTATGTTAATGTACAGTATTATGGTAGTAACAGCCCTTCAGCAGTGCGGTGACTTCTGTTACTATGATAAATAGACACCTGCACTGTACAGACCAATTGCAGTTCATGCAGAAAGTCATTCATTACCTGTCGTGCATTTTATTAAGCTAGAATTGTTTTGTTATTTAGTTTTGCCTTCTTTCCAATATAATGGAACCAGATAGCACTTTACTTTAATGATTAACACACCATAAAAAGAAAACTAGCGTTTTACATGATAATGCTCAGACCGTATGTCTGTAGTGAATTACATCATATCATACGATCAGGAGGTATGGCCGTAACATTAGCTAGCTTTGTAAACTAGTGCCTAATCCATGTGTATTTCATTCGGAGCTGTGATAAGGTAAAAAAAAAAATTTGTCCTACATAAAATTTCTTACAACAAATCATGAGGATTATCTTGAGTCATTCTTTCTTAAGAGATTTTTTTTCTTTTTAAATCTTTATTTACAGTTTTTATTGTGCTTTGAGTGCCATCTAATTCCATTATATTGCATAGAAGGCTGCCATCTCTATAGCCAATATCTAGAAAAATGAATGAGTCGCAGCAAAACAGTTCTAGATTAATAAAAAGCATTGAGAAAAAAAATATTTTAGATGTTATTAGGAACTGTCCTTTTAACAAAACACAAAATTAACATCAGAATATTAAGATTTTGGTTTTGTAACTTACTAATACTATTTGTAGTAATGTTACATAATGTACTACTTGCACTGCTGTGCTTTAAAGCACAGCAAATATCTGCTGTTATTCTGATCTAAGCTGATGAGTTGGAACTGATGTTGCACCAGCATATGAGTGGGCCTAGTTTGTGAATGCCAAGGGCACAACTCAATTTATGATAACTGTAATAGAAGGTTATGTGTACAGAGAGGACTAACATGTATGTTAGTCAATTTTAATTATTAGTGTTGTCCAATGTTATGGTCTTCCATATGTTCATACTGTACATGTGTTCCGTGTCACATGTGCCAGTGCTAGTTTAGTTGTATCTTTACCCCAGGCACATATAGATGGGCTGCTGCATGACTGCACCATGTGCAGTGCAGTAGAGTACTTATGCCATATAATGCATGCAGTATGTGCTATCTGCCATCTACTGGTCACAGTCATATTAAAATTGACAGCTTGGTCAAATAATATGCAGTGCCTTGAGTACATACATGAGTTTGTTCTTTATCAAGGCAAAAATTATAAATCATATTAATGTTGAATAAAACTCAAATTAATTTAGATTTTTTTTTCATTTAAAATGTATTTAATTCTGTACAATAAACAAATATCCAGTCGTATAATTTACAAGTAGCGTGTCAACACCCTAAGCCCCAAAAGAGTAAATAAATTAAAAAAATACAAGACAACTGTTGGAAGTAAAACACAAATGAGAAAAATATACATTAAAAAATCTAAATTCAAGTATCTCTAATCCAGCTAAATGTGTAAATCAGGTCTGTCATGGATTAATTTTCCTTTAATTTTAACTAATACGTACTGAGATTGAAATTGTCAAAAAAAAGATTTCTTTACTATAAAACTGATTGGTTCAGAAAAAAAAAAAAATGATATAAGTGAAAATGAAATACAAACCATTGTGACCGAATATTGCAAGAAATGATCTGGGTTGGTTAGTTTGACAGCTGTGATATGCAAAAAATGTCCGTACAACCTTACAAAAACAAAAAAAAGAAACAAAAATGGTGCAGCTGGAATGCCTGATTCATACAATGTGGCAGTCATTAAAACCAGATTATCATAATGCCTAATAGAAATATCAAAGCACTGGAATTATCCAAAATCCCATGTAATCTGGCATCATGTATTTGCTAAAAATAGGTTTTCAAACAGAGACAACTTGGTCACCATGTGAGGAGTCCAGTTAGTGTCCTGAAAACGAACTTAAATCATGATTCAAGACTCATAAAAGTTACAAACCTTTAAAGCCTATCCAGGTTTTGAGCCACGATGTTGCCAAAGGGCATTCTATTGGGCAAATCAAAGCAAAACTGTTAAAGCACTTGCATGTCTTTCAGTTTCACAGCATATCAAAATGGGAGGAACTTAAAAATGTTCAGAGCTTCAATCATTTATCCATAAAAACAACGGATGCACCAGCAACATGTCATGAATCCTACTACAGAAGGCACATAAGATCTGATTTAGATCTGTTGATCAAAAATTAAAATACAACTTGGTCTTCAGTCTTTTTGGATCAAATTGACTGGAAAATTATCTTTATCACAAATGTGGGTGCAGGTATAAAATGGCCCTTGAATCTTCCAGTCTTTTTAAGGCTTCAGCTTCATGATTGAGGTCATGGTAGGAATTCTGCAATGGAGAGAAGGAGGAGATATGGTTAAGTATGCAGAGAACCAAATCCTTTTTGCAGTATGATGACATTACAACACAGACTACCCACCTTCATGGACTTCATGGTATCATATCCATAGTAATGAATAGGCTGCCTTTGGCTCTTTGAGTTAGGGTATCCAAAACCGGCAACATGGACCACATCACAGTAGTTGAGGGCAACAAACACAGCGAGGATACCCGTAGTAGGATGCACCAGCTTCTGGAAAGAAACACAACTTAATGACAGCTCACTGCAAGGATGATTCAACGGAGTTCCACCATCGGGGGGGGTTCTCATTATATTGTGCTGGCAAGATTTCAGTCACAGTGACCTTGAACTTTGACCTCAATGTCTTCAGATCAAAGCCAATGTCAGTTTTTTTTCACATTCCCCAGTGTGGACCACATGAAGCAACAGTGACACTGACCTTTAGCCTATGACCTTCAAATCTAATTGTAATCAGTTCATCCAGAATGGACATCCATGCAAATTTTGAATAAAATCCCTCAACGCGTACTTGAGATACTGCATTTTAAATGGCCCGAACAGATTAACAGCCAGATCCATAAGATAACTGTACCTACATTCACTGGGATTTTGTAATTTATCTGCAAACAAACAGACCCTCTCTCTTAAAATTAACCAAGCAATTCTTTGTGCATGGGTATTGAAATATACACTCACCGACCCCTGCATTTATACATTTGTCAATGAGTGGTTGTGTGATTTTAAATAAAAGCGGTGTTACATGCACTTAACAGAACATTTGTTTGAAAAACAAAACATTATTAAAAGATAATTATTGTTGTGAAGAGAAAAATAGAGCTGAGTGGTTACCTTTTTTTTAATTTTTCTTCTGGAAGGAAGACAATTTCACTGCGGCCTCTTATTCACCACTAGATGGTAACAGAGGGCAACTTAAACTGCGGCGTAAATGTCCTGTATATACAGTATATAGTGCTTTGAGTGGTCAAAATGACTACAGGTTGTGAGATTCACCCGTTCACACACTGGTGGCAGTGACTACCTCACTGGTAGTGAGCAGCATTCACACACACTCATACGCTAATGAGATCACAATTTTTGATTTTTGATGCTTCACTACTGTTCAATTTAATTTTGTGTTTTGGCACAATGCCTCTGATTATGTAAATACTGTATATTTGAAAACAAGAATTAAATGAACTGAAACCTAACCATTGCAAAAGCAAATAACAAGGATATTAAAAGCTGTGGGGTTAACAAGGCAAAGACTGATGACCGGCACAAAACTGGAGGATTGAGAGCTTCCTCTAAGCGTATTAAAAGATACAGCATATTTAAGTAAAAATATAAAAAAACAAAATACCTGACAAGGAATTTTAATGTCCACAGCTGTGATGCTCCTGGGTGTGGGAGCCTGTTTTGTGCCTTATTCGTTTATCCATGTAGACTGTGTAGACTTCTTGTTTCTAGTTTATTGTTCCCTGTTTAATTTTGACAGATATTTTTCAACTCGTGTCTTGTCTTGATTTACATCTTGTTCTGATTTACATCTTGTTCTTCCATGTCATCAGCTTCCTGATTTTGGGTTTTATATTTACCATTTTCTCTGTTTGCTGTTTTTTGGCTGATTTCTAGGGGTTTTAACGTTTTCTGCCAAACAACCTGTCAGTTCAACTCACAATAATTCATTGAACCATAACAAAAACACCACTAAACTGGCCTTAAGTTGCAATGGGGTCATTGTCACTGTCACAACAGTTTCTTTTTTTTATTGAGACAAAAGCGATTTGAAAAGAAAAAAAAAGAATACAAAAACTGTGAACATTTCATCCAAAACTCAATAAAGTCAGATGAAGTTTATTCATCAATAAACAGTGTTTGGTGCTTCTCGGCAAAATGGTGTTGCAGAAGAAGTTTCTTAAGTTTCTTAAGAAGAAACTCAAGAAGCTTAAAAAGGAATAAAAGGTTGTACGTGAATCAAATGAACACATGTGCTGGAAGAATGTGCATATCAAGGTTGATGCCAGCAGTAGGTTTTTGTTGTATTGTATGTCTTTCCACTGTTCCATTTGTATTTCAAAATGTATATTTTTTTTGAAAATAGCAATTCCTTGTGAAGCCAGTTCATCGGGTGTCCTGCTTGTCACTTATCAACTGGATTTGTTAAAAACAGAATAAAAACAAAGTGATATCATTTGACCCCTCTGACATTTTTTTGTAAATAAAATTAATGCGAGATTTAATGAGGCAAGATGTGTTTGTTGTGTTGTCCCTGGTGGGCTCCTACAGTGCAGAGATTTCCCTTGTCTTGTTTGTCATTTCTCATATAATGATTATCCCTGTTTACGGAGGTGAAAAGAAAAGTCACTCACATTATGTCGCAAGCTTTCTCTGCAAGATTTCTGTTGAACTGTTTTTAATAGTTGTCTAACGCTCACATTTCCTGTATTTTTTGAAGGGCCCTTAATCAGCTAACTGTAAATTTATAAAAGATAAACTAATGCATATAAATAAATGATTTAAATTTTACCATCATTCTATTGACCAGTCAAATAGCAACGGACCCTTCCTATCACTCTGAGGCTCACTGATTAGCACAGAAAATGTGTGCAAAAATGTGTTTAATCTGTTGCGGTTCAACAGGGCGTTATCTGCCGTTTCAAAGCAGGATGCAGAGACTTCTTCAGGCTGGTTGCCTGACAACCTCAAAGTCACTGTTGTTGTTTTTCACAAGTTTAGGGGAAGGACATGTGGTATGTCAAACTTAACTCAAATGAGAATGAACTTTGTGGAGCAAGCATATAGACTGTATGTCTGCCCATGTGTGGTTTGTGTTTGGACGGTACTTTCACATGTATCTATCATGAGAAAAGTCGCACTTGAAGACATTTTCAACGACAGGCAGAATTATTTTCTTCAGTGTTTCACTGATGCAAATTACACTTATTGATCAGTTATGCTGCTATAGGCTTAGGTTGCTGGAGGAACACTCCATGATGCACTGAGCTCTCTTTTCTGCCTACTCTGATTAAGACTCCATCTCTGCTCCTCTAAATGTCCATATCCTTACACTAACTTTACTTCTTCCCCAGAGTCTTTGTGCTTTATCATCCTGCAGGTATTTCTAGGTTGCGGTGGGAGCTGCTGCTCTGGTCCTGCCTGACGGCTACTGCTCAAATTAGGACAGGAGATCCTGTGATTTGGATCCTAGGCTGGATTGCCCAGCCTACCCCATGGATTACAATGACTTCTGGACCAACATACTATACCCATACTATATCTGGATTTATAAACTTATATGAACTCAAACATTCTTTGTAAACTTTTATTGTCATGTTGTTGTGTTCTGTACAAGTAACATCTATTGCACGTCTGTCCGTCCTAGGAAGAAGGATCCCTCCTCTGTGGCTCTTCCTGAGGTTTCTTACTTTCCCTCTTTAGGATTTATTAAATTTTTCCTCCCCTGGTTCGAGGGTCTAAAGGCAGAGGGTGTCACATCTGTACAGTTTGTCAAAGCCCGATGAGATAATATGTAAATTGTGATTTTGAGCCATACAAATAAAATTTGATTTGATTTGATCAAGGGTTCAACCAAAGAAGCCTTTTGACGAAGCGCAGTGAATCAAAGTTGAGATAATACACTGTAATAATGGATAAAGAAGTTTTTTTTCTCAAGTGCCCCGCCCGCAACAAATCTCAGAGATACTTTTACTAGATACTTACTGTGGCTTTTCCCATATGTGTGTTTAACTGTATTGTTTCACTCATAATTATATTTGACCAAAAGAGAAAAAAAAAATTACACCAGAACAGTTTCTTGTTGCTACGAAATTTTGAGAAATTGATCATCACACAACTGACATTCTGTGTGCATGAGCCTCAAGTGGACGCTGGTGAACACCAGAGCTCTGCAGCAGCCAGTCGCATAGTTTGGACGCAGGCCCATGGTGCCTTGGTGAAAGAGAGGGTGGGGGGGACAAGCTGCAAACTGTTATCACTATGAGCCAGACCTACAAGGGCTCAGCACAAGCCTGTGGCTGGGGAGAAGCGTGTGAACATATGAGCTCCGTTTTTATCAAACATCCTGGTTTGATGATAAAATTCGACAGAGCAGACAGAAGGAGAAAGAAACAGAAAAAGGAGTGGTGAGACGAGGTGAAAGTAACAATGATGGGAGTGCAGTCAGAACTCATACTGCTATTTAGCAGAGGGCTTCTGTCAGAGAGAGAAGTAACAATGATGTTAAGATGATGAGATGTCTATGCTTCCAAGTAGATTACATCATCATTATTTAAGAAGGCTATCTGAAGGCCCCTGATCTTCCTCTACCTTTCCTCTACAGTCCATAAAGGCATGACGCTTGCAAAGTTCCGGTGGGATCCCTGCTTTCCTACTGCTCTTCTCATGCACCAGTCATTTGTGTTTCTTCTTCAGTCCTTTGACAAATAGGGCTCAGAAGAGGCAAAAACAAGGACCAAAACAAAACTCTGGCCCACTGTCAAGACACAGTCCCCACCAAAACAAGTCTCACATAACAGTCGCGAAGGCGCACAAAGGGACAATAAAAGCTTCCCTCTTCATGAGTAATAGCCCAAGTCACACAGGGTATTACAAAATCCAAGGAGAGGGAGATGAGGTCCAATTTGTGAAACAAAAAACATTCCACTGGTACACAACAACAAAAAAAGTCACAGGTCAAGTTTTTTTCTTACAAAATTGCTGCACTTTTGTTTGTTGAGTTTCAATAATATTTCAGAATATTTTTTGTTGATTAAAGCTGTGACTCACTTTAATTTGCTTCACTGAGCCAAGCATATTGCAACATGATCACATGTTGTAAACCTTGAAATCATAAACACTGTGACAATCACAAAAGAACTTCTCCAGAGAAAGGGGCAATAACTGAGGTCTATTCTTTTTCTAAAAACAGGCTATCTGATCCAAATGTATACAATATTGTAGCTTTCCTTCAAAAGCTAATTATATCTAATCTTCATCATGTTATTTAGTAACTAAATCGACAGAATTGCGATTTCCAAGCAATATTTCAAGAAAAATTATTTTTTAAGTGAACTGTTTATTTTCAGTGCAGGCATATCATTCATGCAGCTGTGGCTAATCAGCTGAAACTCAATCCAGCCTTGTTAACATTAATTTGGGAAGTGGTGAAAGGGCAAAAGAAGAGAAAAGGAGGATAGGGAGTAAAAGGGAATGAAGTTCTGGTGGGAAAACTCTTACAGCACAAATATTAATAAGGTGTAACAGAGAAGGATCACTGCCCCAGTTAAAGACTAGAATTTTAGATTAATTAAGGTGGTTTTATGAAGGCAGGGCAACATTTTAGTGTAGGCTTAAACCAAAACATCCTGCATGCCCCTTCATGATGACCAAAACAATGGAAGTGGATCTCTCACCTGTTTACTCTTGGAATGTAGGGGGATCCGGAGCAGTCTGTCTGCAGTCTGCTGTAGAAAGTGTGGGTCCAGTACTCTGATTTTATTGACGTCACCCAACAAGATTTGGGGAGGGGGCTTCCAAAAGCCTTTCCTAACCTGGAATGCAAACATAAAGACAGGGGAATATTAAGTTGTGTAACCAAAGGAACAGGACAGAGAGTTTTTTTTAAAAGCAGATATGTAAATGATTCTCAGACCCCCTGAAGTCTATATCAATGTGCAAATTAGTAGGTAATGACCCTGAAGCTATTAGCAGCCAGGGAGAGGAGGTTCCAGGAGCAACGGAATGAAAAATGTCAGTGATGGAAACTACATTTAACTCTGAAGGGCTCTGATATCACCAAAGTCAAACTTCATTTCTTCTTCATATGGATGGCTGGCAAGGTCTCGAAAAGAAGTGGAGTCACTTTATGTGAGGCAGAGAGGAAGAAAAATGGAGTGAGAAGGAAGGAGAGTGTGTGTTGGTGTGAGAAAAATACAGTTTCACACATGTTTTGTACCCTTTTCTCATTATATAGGATCTCTTTGAGCCACCGCAGATCTTGCTGCTTGAAAGGCACCAAGACCAGGAGTGTGTCAGGCTCATTGTGCAGTCCAGGGTTGTAAGAGGCTGACTCAGGATAGAAAAACCTCATGGTGGTCTTGTTCCCAACATCCTCCTCATAGCCTCTCACAGGGGCATCGTTCAACCTTATGCATAGAAGAGACACTAAATTTACGGAAAAGTACAGTATCATCAGATTTGTTTTATTAAAGCGTTCTGTTGTTGAGGAACAGAAATATAGGAGTTTGTGTATATATTAATGTTGCTTTAGCCATCTCCATTGTAAAGATTCAGGAAAGGTGTCATTGGCAAAACAACTTCTAGTATGGTAAATCATTTCAGAAACGTCTTCTTGAGTTTGACTTTAAATAAAAACAAGAGGAAAACAACCTTAAATGACACTAACAGGAGTAAGAAAACCTTATCCTAAATCCTGCTAACATTTAGCTATACAACAGTGATGTTGATGGCTTTTCAATATAGTGGGACCCACAGGTGGTGACTAGAGTGGATCCCTGGGAAATTCAATGGGTCCCCAATAAAATTTAGATTTTGGTATATTGGTACATTTGGTGACATATTCGTATATGTTCAAAATGTGTCCGAAATCAAAATAAACAAATAAAATTCCAACTCTGAAAAATTTGTCAAAATTGTCAAAGCAAACAATAAAGAAAAAAACAAAAACATTTTTGAAGCAACATAAATAGCACCAAAGAAAATTACCAAAATTCAAAATAAAAAAAAAAAAGGTGTCTGTAGTTGTACTAATTTTAAATTTGTTTCGTTTCGTTTTATAGGTACACAAAATTAGTACAACTGTAGTTGTACTAATTTTAAATCATCAATAAAATTGCTGATTTTAACACACAAAACATTCTCATCAAAAAATAAAAAACCGTCACCAAAAAACACTAACATCTTGTAGCCATTGCATTAACTAGATCAACTGAACTCAGCACAATCACTGTGAAATTTTTAGCACAAAAATTAAAAAATAAAATGATGCAGTTATTCTTGTGGTGTATAGTAATCAAGTCTATAGCTGGACTACTACGTGTACTTCATATTGTACAATTTTCTCTGCTTGACCCTCCTTTTGGTCAGTGCCTCTTTAAAAGAGAACTCTAGCCTTTTGGAACCCAGGTTAACGCCTGCTCTTGGTGTTCCAATGACAGCCTGTTCCTGTGAGGGCTTAGAATGAGGTTCTGAGCAGAGAACCCTCCCTCTTTCACAGCCAGCTGTACAGCCAGGGTGGGAGCCAGTTGAGCAAGGTTGGGGAAATCTTTTAGGTGATATTTTGTCACTAAGGCCTGAATACTGCCTAAATACTATGTTAATACTACCTAATACTATGCTGAACGGCCATGTGTTTAATTCTGTTCTTCGGTGGCATTTTCCCGGTTTACTTTCGTTCCTTTGTCGAATCAATGCGCAGACAGCGTCTGAGCATAACAATTTGGCGGCCGCCGTTCAAAGTATTTTTATCACAGCCACCGGAGTTACGTTCTCTTTATTTCATTACAGCACGCCCCAGACGTTAAAACATCATCAGCGTGCGTGAACACAGCAGAAGTTAGTTTATTTAGCTATATGAAGTTTTTATACTTAAATCTTGAAATGAAAGGTCGTGACTTGCTAGTTGTTTTGCTGGTGGCTAAACTAGCATCTCGCGAGACTGTGCACACGGATTTCGCCTGTGTTGGCACAGCGCTTACGTTGTCTTCTGAAAGCGAGGTTCTCGTGCCGGTTACTTTAAACACATGTTGATGATTGTTGTATTGTATTACGGCGCGTCCCCGGGACGCATGGATCGTGACATACGTCCTTTCAGATTTTAATGCGTCAGTGATGCAGGACGCGTACCTAGCAACATCTCTGATACAGTATAAAATATATCTTTGGAACATGGGAGGTGACTAGATAAGGACAATATCAGGTTATATGAAGGCGGACCATGACCAAAATTTTGTAATTTTGCTTCTGTACACTGAAACAATGAATTAAAATAATGTGAGCACAATGTAATTGAATGTAAACTTTCAGCTTTAATTTCAGCTTTAATTCAAGGGGTTTGCAGGGTACTTGATTAGCATTTTTTACACACATTCCCCATTTTAAGAGACTCAAAAGTAATTGCACAATTGGACAATTAACTTACAAGCAGTCTTATAGCCAGATTTGACCTATTATCTGGTATTCCATGAGAAAGAGCAGATATAAAGTCTAGAGTTGATTGAAAGTGTTGAATCTGCATTTGGTAATTGATCACTGGAACTCTCCATATGTGCTCCAAAGATGCGCTCAGGCAAGTGAAAGTGGCCATCGTTAGCCATAAAATATCAAAATAAACCTATAAGACATAAGCAGTGACAAATCAATAATTTAGTACATTTGTAAAAGAAGGAATCTACTTGCAAGTTCAGAGATCTAAAAAGACTTAGAAGACCACTAAAGACAACAAAAGTGAATGATTGTAGTATTCATTCTTTGGTGAAGGAAAAACCCCTTCATAACATCCAGCCAAGTCAAGAACACTGTCTATGAGGTATCATTGCCAAACCCTCTAATCAGAAGACACCTTCATGAATATAAATACAGATGATTTACAAGGTGCAAACAACTAGTGACACAACAGGACAGGAGGTCCAGATTAGAATTTTCAAAAACATCTAAAGAAAGCCTGTCCACATCTTGAATAAGAGTAATTGCACAAATAAACAAAAGCAATATGCACCAATATGATGGATAAAGAAAAGTCTGAAGAAGCAAAGGAATGGCTCATGATCAAAAGCGTATCATCTGGGATGGCAAGTCACATAAATGACCCAAAACATACTGCAAAATCAACCCAAGATTGAACAAGGCAAAGACATGAAATATTTTTCAGCCTGATCTTTACCTGATCTCAAACCAACGAGCATTTTTAGTTAATGGAGACGAAACTGAAGAGAGAAAGACCTACAAGCAAGCCAAAGTCACTTAGTGGAGTTCAAGAGAGTTTAGCGGAGCTACGACCATTTCTGTAGATTACCTAACTATCGTTAGTCATTAGTCAGGTGGTTTTTTCCTGTTTCAGTAGGCTGTAACACGGCAGTAAGATACTCTCCAATGTGCATTTCAGGTGGACTTTAACATAGCAGCACAAGAACAAGCCATAACAACCAGAGCCACAGAGGCAGGGGTCTATCACAGAGAGTACAAAGATGCCCCTGAGATACTCCAGCGAATAGTTGCAGAATTTAAGATGCAAGCTTGGACACACTAAGAGGTCAAATCAAGTGGATGAGATAAAGGTAGAAATATCTATGCTGAGTACAGTTTAAAAGTCATCAAGTCCCCAGGCGAGATACCACTGAAAGTGACTGAAAATAACAGAGCTAAGCTCCTTTGGGACTTCAAGTCTCAGACTTAGAAGCAACTACTGGCTAACCAACCAGAGTGTTGTTGGCAAGGAACAGAAGAAGGCAGTTGTGATAAATGTAGCTATCCCAGCAGACAACACATCATAAAGGGGGAGCACAAAAATCAAGGCAGTGCCAGGGGTAGATGGAGTAACAGAAACAGATGTGAAAGGTGAAGTTCAAAGTGGCCCCTGTGGTAGTTGTAAATTAGGGGGATGTTATCTCCAACCTAGGCGACTGGCTCAAGTAGATTCTAGGCACAACTGGTGGGGTCTCTATCAAGAGAGGTGTAGTCATAGGAACCTAAGGTACTGTCCAGAACCATCAAACTGCCAAGTCTTTGGTAAGACATACGGAGAGAAGAAGAAAATAACAGTAGTTAATGTTACTCGAGTTGAAAACAACCTGTTATGCTACTGTCAGTGCAATAAAAGTTTGGAGCAAGAGTAAAATTCAGAAGAAATCTGTCTGAAGGTGAAGATAGACAGATGTAACCCCCAAGGGCTTGCCCCCTTCTGAAGCCCAGGCCAGAATAGTTAAATAAGGGGGAACAATGGAATATGGTAAATTAACACCAAAAAGACCAATCATTTTATGATGGATGAAAGAAATACCTATGACAAATTAATAAATAAAGAATTACAGAAACTGTAGTGGGACAGTCTTGACTGGCTATTGTAGCTAATGGCATAGGGATCATTGCAGCTAACCCAAGGTAGTTGTTTTCATTGTAATTTGAGCATGATTTGTACAATTTTCTTTTACTTTTGTGATTCAATGTCTGTCCTCCTTTCTAAATCATAAGGATTGTAGTTATGCCAAACTGGTACTGAACATTCACATGTCCACAGGTGACTTACTGATGTTGGCTGTCTTAAATCAGGATGTTTTTGACCTAATTTTTCTCCCTCCACTTTATGTCTGGTCACTCTTGAGAGCTGACTATTTAATATTAACAGTCTTTAAATTGATTAAAACAATAAGAACAGCAATAACTTAGAACCATTGTAGGCCCTAAACATAGTGGTTAGGGCTTACAACTGGATGCATCTCTGCTTTAAACAACACACTGTAACTCACATGTTTACAAAATAATTAATAGCGAGTGAGACCTTGTTTGTCAAAATGATTAGCCTGCACTTTGGAAACTTGAGCCTCAACAGGCTTTAACAGGGTCTAATGTTGGTCCTCCTCTGACAGAAAGAGCCCAGTGACGTCAAAGTCTCCGGCATGCATTGAATTCTGAATGTCAATAACTTTGCTCTACTTGGCCAGGGAAACTATAAGCTTTTGAGAAGAGAGTGAGGTGAGGAAAGAAAAATGCTTTGTGGCCAGGCCGAATCTGGCTGTTTAAAAAGATTTTAAGAAAAACTCAGAATTCATATTTTCATTCAAATGCTGTAAAGTTATGTTTACATAGTGCATTTGTCCCAGAGTAAAGTAAATCCGTTTTTTTTTTTTTTAATCTCCTTTAAAGAACTTGACCTGACCCAAGAGTTTAATAACTGGTGGGAGAATAGTACTAGTTCAGGGTAAGATGGTCACAGAGTAAATGGTAAATGTCCTGTATTTATATAGCGCTCTTCTAGTTATTGTTGACCACTCAAAGCACTTTACATCACAGATTTTGCATTCACCCATTCACACACACATTCATGGTGGCAGTGACTACCTTGTAGGGCGCCACCTGCTCATCAGGAGCATTAACCGTTCACACATTCATGCACTGATGGTGCAGCATCAGGAGCAATTTGGGGTTCAGTGTCTTGCTCAAGGACACTTTGACACGTTGACTGCAGGGTCTGGGATCGAACCAGGAACCTTCCAATCACTGGACGACCGCTCTACCATCTGAGCCACAGCCGCCCGAAAGTCAGGAGAGACAAACTGAATTTTCCATAGGGGTTGCAGCTCACCGAATGACCACGTCATATTTGTTGATGATGCTTCCCAAGGAGCTGTTTTTAATGGCAAAGCCGTTACCTATGACAACACAGGTTCTGCATTCAAGGCTGTCGAGAAAAACAAAATATATACACACAGTTCAAATGTGCAGTCTAAATATAAGCAAATATACAGTATTACAGCAACGCATCTTTGACTAATCAGTGTTTTGAAAAAATATTTCTGGTGTATTTTGATGGTGCTAATACTGTACTGCACAATGGACTTTAATCAGTAAAATGAAAAAAAGTCACAATATCTAATACATAAAAAAGCCCTGGGAAACAGCAATAAAATTTTGAGTTTTAGTGCTGTGTTCCAGAATGGCTCACACTTACTTTTCAATGTTGGCTGGCACCTCATAGTTTGCAATTACAGCAAGAACTTTCAGCAGCAGCAGCTCTGGAAGTGAAGGCAGAAAAGCAGTAGTTGAAAAATAACTATTTGCACACAGATGTGCAATTTGCCTAAAAGACTGCTGTGTAGTGTCTCATCTGTATAAAGATCGAAAAATCCCATGTGTCAGATATTTAATTTCCTTAAAACAGACACATGGACCACAGCAAAGGTCTGTAATATCTTAATCAAAATGAAATAAATTTATACTTCAGGTAATACACAAGGGACGAACCATTTGTCACCCTGGTTGATTAACAGGGCTGATATTCAGCAGTTTTCCAATTATCTGTAATGGGCATTTTATTAGATTGCCAATAAATTAATTCAAAAAATTACTAATTAAGTCTGATGCTGCATCTTGCAAACAGGCTTTTTTCTGGTCTCACAACACAGATTTGATTAGTTAAATGTCATGGAGTAAAAAATACAATTGGACTGACATTGTCAAAAATATAAGTACATTTTAACTACATATTAACATAATACCATAAAATCAACACATTTTGTCCATAGTTTTTATAAATTTTGACACCTAGATTTTATTTATTTGATTTTTTTTTTTTGTTTTTACAAACATACAATGTAATAGTATGTCTTTGATTATCAGCCCTGAAAAATCCATATTGGTTGTTTGCCTAAAAAATCAACCACTGATACCAACATGTGTGACATTAAACTGGGCAGGAGGAGGAGAGGATGATGTAAAATCAACATACCACTGCCCTTAATGCCATAGGGTAATGCTAGCTTTGACAGATGCTCCCGCCAGAAGAAATCGTCCAGTTTCAGAAAGAGCTGCGTCTGTCTGCTAATGCTGTGTAAAAAAAAATCTCACAGCTGGAATCACAACATAATTTTGCAACACGTAGGTTTTTACCGCACAAATTTTATTACATGTTGGTTTGTGGCTGAAAGTAAAAGGCGGATATGAATGATGAACCAGCTAGAAGGAAGCTACTAACACACCATAGACCACTGAATGTGACGCAGAACAGTACACTATTTATACTGGCACATGTAAAAGCTTTATGTGGACTCACCCACAATGTTCTGGCGTCTATTAAGCAAGTAAACCAGACTCATTATTACCAAACCAGCCAATTACATGATGTCATTCAATTGCAATTTCCCTCATTAAAACCCTCGGCTGGCATTTCTCAGCTGTGGAGAGGTAAAAGAAAACAATAACATTCACAGTGTCTGTGGAGTGAGACAAATGTTGCAGGTTATAATACTGTTTTTTCTCTTGTGATTTCTAGCTTCAGACTCCAGCTGTTTATGACCTCCAGTCTTTCACTGTGAGTCTTTCAGACATTTATTATCCTCATGTGGCAGCTTTGCAGGAGATCAGGAAAATTCTCCATGGAGGAGGGTCTTAGAGAAATGTCACTGTAACTGTAATTGTCTGGAACCCCCCCCGTGACAGTAATCACTGAGAAATTTAAAGATTAACCACTTGGCATGATGTGATTTCTTTACACGAAGTTAAACAGAAAACATGATTCTTGACCGTTTTAAAGGTGAAAGGGAAGGCAATGGAATGTCTACTGAGCTGAAGAAATAAACAGTGACTTTGGAGGAGGTTCACAGATGGACACCATGTCACTATTTGGTAACAGAACAGAACCCACAAGAAAAGACAGAATAGCCTGATAATAGAACAAGAGAAAGAAAAGGAGAAGGGGTTTGCGGCTGTAGAACAATGATTATTTAACAAAGCAGAGCCTGAAGAGGACAAACAAGCTATTGTCTCACTTAAAAAAAATGATCAAGAGGAAATTGTTAGCTAGCACTGGCTTTACCATCAAAATCTCTCTCTAAGCCATTTCTTCAACGCATTCCATTTGCGTTACTGAAAACTACTGGAGTCACGATTGAAATGGAAAATCGTTTTCCATAACAAGTTCTGTTCTTTCTCACTGAAATATGCTTTTCATTTCATGGTAAAGAGTCACCCTAACATTTTCAAACACCCTGGCACCTTGTCTTAAAATAAAAAAAAAACACTGGCATAGGTTTCTCTCTCAATAAGCCATCCACTCCCTCCAGCAAAAAATAAATAAATAAAATACACAGACTTGTCATTACTCACTTAAAGTTAAGGCTCTCCCACTTCTTCACCGCTAGCCAGCCATCACAAGAAGTCTTGCTACCGTCCAGAGACTTGTTGGTGCCTCCACAGCTGAAAGACAGACAATCACCACAAATGGCATAAAAATGACTGCAGGACAAAAGAAAAAAAAAAAGTTGCAGCAAGCCAATATCTGGGTCCAAAACACTTGCAAGGATGGGCATAATTGAGAGTCCAAATTGACCAGCAGCTCAGAACACTAATAATGTAATTGTGCCCTGTCTTCTTAGCTTTATATGACTCAGTACTGCAAAAGCTTACATTTTTTTTTTTGTTTTTTTGTTTTTGTGCTTTATTGTTTTTGGGTTTTTTTTTTACCAGAAATGGGCAGCATGAGCAACTGAGAATGAAAGAAGAATTAACTAGACTTTTGAGTTAGCGTGTGTGATTACCTCTGCAGTATGGCATAGGAACAGTAATACATGATGAAGACAATGAAGAAGAGGAGAATTGGGAGAAGCCAAAGGCACCATGCTGGAGTCAGAGAAGACAAAAAGAATTACGAAAAAAAAAAATGGTTTGTCAAACGTCACATACAGCACATTGCGACTTTTAAACCTTGGTGCCTCAAGTCGTAAATTTACTTTAATGGCCACCGACGTAAAGGATATTGCAGTGACAGAAAATTATCTACATTAAATATTGAAATGAACTTTTAATTAACAATGCAGAAGCTCTTGAAAAGAAGTGGCTTTTAATACTGGGTCCTGAAAATGGAAACCAAAATAAATATTAGTGGATTAAGAGAATGTGTGGCTTTTCCCATTACAGTTTCAATTTGACAGAGGAGAGTGAAGCTCACAAATGAAAATGTGTCTTTTATATTTCAAAACATGCTAAGGAACTCAAAGTATAGAGCTGCAAAATAGTAATAATTAAAACCTATACAGGACATTTACTTAAACATTTTGGGAAACTTTCTTTTTGGATGTTTGTAACTGTAACTCTCGGAAAGAAAAGAAGGATAAAGGTGGGCACAGCTATTGAATACCTTACAAAAACGATATTTTGTCTATATTGTTACGTGATACTTTTTTTCTTTCATGCTGACAGGTTGTCCAGAAAAAAAACTAAAAGAGCAAAGGACAGTTTTGTGTTTTCCCTTAATCAATAGCAATATGTGATTAAAAAAAAAAAAAAAAGAAGTAGCTGGTGGTAATGACCAGAGGTAACCCGACGAAAAAGAACTGTAGTTAAGATGCTATACATTTCATCGTTAATCCTCGCCAGTTAGTCCATAATCCTCTCATCTTTGCATGTCAAATAACATATCAGTCAGATTAGGGCTTTAATAAATATAGAGAGAAAAGTCCTATTCAAGTAATCTGGTAAATGCCCACAAGATATCAAAACACATCAGTAGTAACATTAAGCACAAATGAAGTCAGTTACCCAGAGCAAAAAGAGCTCACTTTTAATTGCCTTCTGGGTCATCTTCACGTGCTCCTTCGTCCTCTCATGTCTGCACACTGCATGAGGTTATCCTAATGACGGGTACAGGAAACATAAAGAGCAGATTTATTAGCACCTTTTTCCACCTTACATTGCTTTCTAAACAACACAATTCCTTATCTCATCCTGTTACTTCTATTTCAAAATGTAAATCTGCTAACAAGCTGATCTGTATTACATGAATTGAGCTATTGTTTCCAAATCTTCAGTGGATCATCGTTGTGATTAAATATATTGTGGTATGCTCAGGTGAGTTTGGAGTAAAGTGCTGCCACATATAAACTGATGCAAGAAATAATAAAACAACAGGAGCCTGCACAGAAAAGAGAAGCAGCGTGACCCAGAGATCAAAGGAAAGATGAAAGAATAAGAGAAAGACAGAAGACGAGAGACACAGGCAGCAGAGAGGATCCTTAAGAGGATCTGAACTGAGGGACTCCGCATCACATCAGCTTTAGGGCTGTGCTTGGATCAGATGTGCTGCGGAGAGTTCATGTTACAGCTTAGATCAGATTAAAAGGCATTTAACAAGACACACATCTGACTATTTAATGCACATTGCAAGGCCAGGGCCATCTACGCATCCAAATGACTGCACTGAACATGGCTGACACCCTTCAGAAATCAATATCAAACTGCAGGAGTGTGCAGATGAACTTCTATTCTTAAAATGTCTATGTGTACATATGTACAGTACATTGCGTTAGTGGAACTATAATGGAGTGGATTTGTTTTATCCTCAACCACAGATGAGGCTGAGCTGAGTTTGTTTTATAAGTTACTGTTCAGGAGTAAACTGAGTTTTGTTTTTTTTGAAACAAGACAGATGATTGTTATTATATCCCCCTCTGCTCTGCTAGGTGAGTGAACAGAGGCTTTAGCTGTTCTGTGTCTTTGTTCTTTAATATAACATTTGCTGGAGCTTCTCATTCATTTGCTTCTCGCATGTTGTTTTCTAACATTACACTCATTAGATGTTGACTTTTTTACCTGATCCTGTGATCTATGGACAGGATCTCAAGGAGTAGCCAGGGTAAGGAGACTTTCCAGGTTGGGAACTTTCATCTCTGCTTGTTGCAGATTATGTGGCTTTTAGCGAGCACTGGGGCACTTTACAGCAAAGTGTGAAGCGGCTGGGATGAGGATCAGCACCTCCAAGTCTGAGGCCATGGTTCTTTGCAAGGAAAGCGTGGAATGCTCCCTTCACCTTGGGGGTCAGTTGCTGCTGCTAGTAGAAGAGTTTATGAGTCTCTAGATATTGTTCACGAGTGATGAGAAAATGGAGTGTGAGATGGACAAGCAGGTTGAGCACCAAATGTAACACAGGCATCATTCTGGTCCTTTAAGGTGAAGAGGGAGCTAAGCAAGGAGGCTAAAGTTCTAGATTTAACAATTAATCAACATTCCAACCCTTAACTACTGCCATGAGCTTTGGTTAGTGACTGAAAGAATAACACAAGACTAGGGTTGCAAAATTCCGGGAATTTTCAAAGTTGGAAACTTTCCATGGGAATTAACGGGAATTTATGGGAATTAATGGGAATTTACAAAATTGAAGGTTGGCCCTCAACAGGGAACTTAAATATAGTTGGGGAAAATATATTGTAGCATAATCTTGGCTAAAACAACCAGATTTAATGCAAGT
>KV751336.1:2874647-2922382 GCA_001698575.1 Mola mola
GCACAGACACACAGGCCCCTACATTGCTGATGAGCTGAAAGCAGTCATGAATGACCTTGGACCAGAGAAGGTTTTCGCACTTGTCACTGACAATGCACCAAACATGAAGGTTGCCTGGGCACACGTGGAGGAGACCTACCCTCATATAACAACCATTGGCTGTGCTGCCCATACTCTTAATCTTCTACTGAAAGACATCATTGCATTGAAGACAATGGACACACTACACAAGAGAGCTAAGCAAGTTGTGAAGTATGTGAAGGGCAAACACGTAGCTTCAGCAACCTACCTCTCAAAGCAAAAGGAAAAAAACAAGAGCACTACACTGAAGCTCCCCAGCATCACACGATGGTGTGGCGTTGTCATCATGTATGACAGTCTACTGGAGGGAAAGGAGTCTCTGCAAGAGATGGCCATATCCCAGACTGCAGGCATTGAAAGTGACATCAAGAGAATCCTGTTAGATGATGTGTTCTGGGAAAGAATGACTAGCAGCCTGAGAATCCTCAAACCAATTGCAGCAGCAATTGCCAAGATAGAGGGTGATGATGCCATCTTATCAGATGTCCACTGTCTCTTTGCCGACCTCAAAGAAGAAATCCAGACGGTCCTGCCCACTTCCCTACTACTCAAAGCAGAGGAAACTGCTGTGGTCAAGTCATTGGAGAAGCGCCGGGAGTTCTGCATGAAGCCAGTGCATGCAGCAGCGTACATGCTGGACCCAAAATATGACAGGGGCATACTCTCTGGAGAAGAGATTAACGGTGCTTATGCTGTCATTACAGCCATGTCTGGCCACCTGGGCCTTGATAAAGGCAAAGTTCTGGGCAGTTTGGCGAAGTTTGGCGATATTTCCAAAATTCCCCAGCTTAACTTCCCATGGAAAGTTTCCGGAAAGTTTCCGGAAATTTACCGGAAATTTTCCGCCCCTTTGCAACCCTACACAAGACACTGAACAGGTGGCTGAAATGAGTTTCTTCAGGAGGGCAGATGAGTTAGTCTTAGAGTGAGGAACTTGGACATTTAAACCGAGCTCGAAGTAGAGCTGATGCTCCTTTTTGTCAAAAGGAACCAGTTCTGTTGGCATGCCCAACCGGGAAAAACGCGATGGAGCGATTATATTTCCCACCTGGCCTGAGAGCCTTGGGAAGCTCCTATAGGAGCTGGACAGTGTTGCTGGAGAGAGAGATACCTGGAATAAATACCCTGCTGCCATTGCAGCCCAGTCCCATATAAGTGGAAGAAAATGGACATAAAATTGAAAATTCATCACTCCCATCACACCTGATGATGCTAATGCAATTAATCATTGTTTAGTATCTCCTAGTTGTCAGTGGATTGTCCTTGCTCATTTTGTGATATTTTTACATGCCTAAAATCTGCAAATGGAAGCCAAAATCAACTAGAAAAAAAATATTTCAAAAAAATCATGCAATATTACCGCAGAGCATCTTACCTTTTTCCACTTTCATTTCGGAAATTTAGAACCTCAGTGGTACGGATGTAGTAAGTTCCCTGGAGGAAAGGCAGAATAATATCTGTCAGAATATCTGAGAGAATAATTGCATAAGTGCAAAATTTACTTGTATGACTTGACATGCTTTAAACACAAAACAACCAACCACAGAAATGCTGCATAGCACAGATGAAAACAGATATTGACGTTTAGAGGGGAAACTAAAAAGTAGACACTTGGGAAATGCTAGTTTTGTGTCCATTTGTGACTCTAACTTTAATGTTATAAAGTCAAGTAACTGTCAAAATAAAAATAAACTAAACTAAGTTTTAAATTGTCTTTATTTCAATATTGTGCTAAGTGAAATATCTTTGGACTGTTAATCAAAATAAGCATGTTATAGATTCCAGCTCATGGTCTGGGAAATTTTCATGGTCATTTTTCCAATTTTAAGATATTTTGATTAAAAAATGGCCACCAGAGCGTAAAGGAGTTAACAGCTTAACATCATGTTGCTCTCGGGAGCGTATCCATGGGCTGGACATGAGGCCCAGGACCTGCTAACATGTCACATGCAGCACAAGAGGCGAACAGCACAGTAGCTGGTTGTGTGTGATGCAGTGTGTGGGATGGGGGGTGTCAGAGGGAGAGCTAGCTGGGACTGGGAGAGCAGAGAGGGTCAAGCACGCACTGTGCCTTGCCATGAGGCACACTAGTCAGCTGGCAGAGACTGACAAAAGTCCCAGAGATGTGAGGAACCAGAGTTACTAGATCCAAATCTTACTGTGGATCATGAAAGAAATGCAGACAGACCACTTAAAGAGCTCCGTCACACACTGGAGAGATTAAAAGTGAGTCAGGCAGCACAGAGGAGGTAACTTTGGCCAAGGCATTCCATGGGATAATGTGCTTGGCAATATCATTGAATAAAGCTCTTCCTCCCAAATTCCCAAGGAAGGTGAGGCTTTGCAAGCCAAATGATAATGTTCTCATTATAAAGCCAATGATTACAGATAATTTGAACAACTGACAACCTACTGATATTTGTAATTTTTAGTCAATGTTATAAGAAGTAACTAAAAGTCAAATTTAAAAGTAAAAATATTGTTGCTTGTAATTTGACTGCCAAAAAAAAATATTTATCTAAAAATTGTAAATTACAATTGCAAGCTGAATTAGAGCAAAATGAGTGCATTCAAAACTATGCATTTAGTAAAAAAATGTATTAAAGTTATCAAATAAAAATAGTAGTAAAAATAAAGTGCAATATCACCGTGGTGCAGTGGTTTGCACTGTCGCCTCACAGCAAGAAGGTCCCGGGTTTGATTCCCAGGTCAGGGCGTTTCTGTGTGAAGTTTGCATGTTCTCCCTGTGTCTGCATGGGTTCTCTCCGGGTACTCCGGCTTCCTCTCACAGTCCAAAAACATGCAAACTGGCGGTTAAGTTAATTGGTCACTCTAAATTGCCCATAGGTGTCAATGAGGGTGTGGATGGTTGTTTGTCTCAAAATGTCAGCCCTGCGATGAACTGGCGACTTGTCCGGAGTGACCCCGCCTTCGCCCAGTGATGCTGAGACAAGCATCATTGGGCGAAGCATCATTAATTCCATCACTGGTGGGCTCTTTCTCAATTAAACTGTAAACAAACAGTTTACACAACAAATATTCACATTAATATGGCTGTATGGAAACGTGCACCACCATGAAAGAATAACATGTCATTCCTAATCTTTAAATATTTATTGTGAGATTTATTGGGTCTATTTTAAAGTCCCTGTGACACGGTCAACACAGACGTAAATGACAACTCTGCGTAACTTTCCACTTTAAACCCTTTCACATGCCACAGACGCACTCTCCAAAGGAAATCACATGTGCATTCTGCTCACAGTTGAATCTCTCAAACACATAATCACAGACTTTAATCCACTCAGCACTACTAAATCTGATGCCCATTTGTAGCATTTTAATCGCTTTTATCAAGCAAAACCTCACAAAGAAATGGCAGGGTACAATAAACCCCTTTTTGCTTCTGCATGTGAAAACAGCATCTTCTGTGAACTATAATGTGCAATACATCCGATGTGGTTATGTCCTGCAAGCTTTTTGTGTGTCTTCTTTAACTGCCACGTTCAAATGACAAATGGAGCTCTAGAGAAATTTCAGTCAGGAAGACTATTTGTATGCCCACCATATTAAATTCTGTAAACTTACTATAGTCACACTTCTCTCTCACATCACTCCTGTGTTTCTGGCTGAACTGTTACTTCATGATCAGCTGTTCACATCAGCAGATCTCATCTATCCAAAAGATGAGCACAACTCTTGCATCGTTAGCCTAATGTGTGGTCCTTTTAAATATGTCTCTCTTTCCTGCCTAGTTCCTTCATGCTGCTGCTGCTGCTTTGCAGGCCCCTTCACCTCCCCATCTCCACCCAGTCCTGGCAGTTCCACCAGCTCCATCATTTCCAGTCTCAACAGAGTCATCAGTCACCACCACCACCATCAGTGTCTGGACTCTTCGGGCATCTACTGTAAAGTGCTGCCACTTAGGAAGACAGCCGTCATTCAAACTCTCTCTGTAGAGTCCAAGCACCAAAGCTTGTACTCATATTCTTAATAATTTATTGTGTTCAATAAACATTTGTCTCTTCTTCATACTGGTCTCTCCTGATTGAACTAATTGTTAGTTATGCAGTGTGACAACTTCATCACTAAATTATACCTCGAAACAATTCCAGATGGACATTGTTGTCAAAATTTGCACATTAGCAAAACATGGTTGGACCACCTCAGTCCATCCTCAAAGAAAGAAAGAAAAAATCTTTTAAATCAATAAAAGACAGCATCAAGTTCATGAATTTCAAATGAATGTCTCAACTGAATTTAAAGTTGACTTTGAATGTCACAATTAAACCACAAGTGTCAGTTTAAAGGCAGTGTGTTTGATATGCCAAGAGATTATCACAGTATACAATGCCAAGCATCCAAACTGTTTTAGAAAGGGAAGAGAGAGCTCTTAAACTCTGTTCAAACTCTTGAAAGAATCTTTGGTAGATCATCTAGTATACTGTGCCCAGACAGCAATGGTTAGTTTGAAAAAGTCCTGATTTACTTTAATAAAGAACACAGTTTGTGACTACTTGCTTGCTTCATCTAAATCAGAATGGCCCTCTGAAAAAAAGAAAAAGATGCCAGCTCCTCATTTAACTACCATTATATGTATCCCTGCCAGAATTGATATGATTATAAGCTATTCGGAGTTGCAGTCTCAGGATCAAGCCTGCTGAAGAACATTTTCTTAGAACATAGAGGGAAACACTATGACGATGATAATGTTTCACAACAGGAACTCCATCAAAGCCATATAAAACCGTTTGTGCTTGCTTGCTAAGTCCACATGTTTACTCATAATGAGTCAACATACACAATGAAGTCTTGTTAATGATGGCAGGAGGGCATTCTTCCAGATGGCTTTAATTAACAGTAATACTTGTACATATAGCAGTTACATTGAAATAAAAAAAATAATAATATAATGGTTGCATACTAAGGGCGGCACAGTGGTGCAGTGGTTAGCACTGTCGCCTCACAGCAAGAAGGTCCTGGGTTCGATTCCGGGTCAGGACGTTTCTGTGTGGAGTTTGCATGTTCTCCCTGTGTCTGCGTGGGTTCTCTCCGGGTTCTCCGGCTTCCTCCCACATTCCAAAAACATGCAAAACTGGGGGTAGGTTATTTGGTCACTCTAAATTGTCTGTAGGTGTGAAGGTGAGTGTGGATGGTTGTTTGTCTCTATATGTCAGCCCTGCGATGAACTGGCGACTTGTCCAGGGTGTACCCTGCCTTCACCCCAAGATGCTGAGATAGGCTCCAGCCCCCCCCCCGCGACCCCTAACGGGATAAGCGGTAGAAAATGGATGGATGGATGTTTGCATACTAACACATTGAACTAAGGGTATATTGGACTTTCTGGCCCTCCTGCAAATAGTGCTACATGTATGGGTAGATGTTTGTAAGCTTGTTGTCAAATAAGAAGCAGGGGGAACATCTCATCAAAATGACAAGATAGTGGCTGTATACTGACCTCTAAATAAATTATGGATGCACCCTAGCAATGTGGCACAGTGGCCAGTAATAATCACTTGAGTCTCATTAATGTTGCACTGGCTACATTGCCCTATACCTGGCTGCCGCTTTAACTATAGCTGTGACAAATTGTGTTCTTGACCTTGATATTATCAATATGGTGCTTTTATCTTTTATAACACGCATCATTTGTGTGTTGTTTCATTTTTCATACAGAGGATACCTTTATTACCTTGACACCAAATATTACCTGGGGTTGGTTATCAGCCAACTTATTATTTCAAATATCAGAATTGGTATAGAACCCAAAGCCTGTGGATGCTTAGTTGTATATAACATAATGACTCAGGTGCTCGAGGTTTGAGCTGCTGCTGTGAGCCTGCCTGATTCCCACCTCCCACTTTAAGACAAGAGATCTTGTGACTTGGATCCTAGTGTGCATGGTCAAACACAAATCACATACTCTTGGACTCATGGGCTTTTTATTTTTTAACTTGTATCAGCAACATTCAGAATAATTTGTTGTCATCATGTTGTTATGTTCAGTACATGTGACACCTATTGCACGTCTGTCTGGCCTAGGACAAATGATCCCTCCTCTGTGGTTCTTCCTGAGGTTCCTTATTTTTCCCTGTTTAGGTTTTTTTAAGTTTTTCCTTACCTGGTTCGAGGGTCTCAGGGCGGAAGGTGTCACATTTGTACAGTTTATGAAAACCCAGTGAGACAACTTGTAATTTGTAATTTTGGGCTATATGAATAAAATTTGACTTTGATATGATTTGACCAAAGGTATACATTAAATCAAACATATGTACAGATTAAACAGAAGTAACTGAAACACAAAGGTGCATTATGGGTAGGGTTAGGGTAAAGCCAATGGCTGCTTGGTCAAAATAGACCATGTCAAAAAGTATTTGGTTATGCTGAAAAATGACACAAGGTTGGGGTACAACTATGTTACTTTTGTATTACTGGCTGTATTTATTATTGCGTCCACCAATATGGTTATGTTTTTACCAGTGTTTGTTTCTCAAGGTCATTGGACAAATACCTCAGAATTGTACTTAATTTTGTACTCAAGTGGGTTTTTGGGGAAAAAAATGCAAGCGAGGAATGTAATAGTGAAAGTTGATCAAAAGTACATATAAAGTGCTGGTAATTCTTTAGTCTTGACTGTGTAATGAATCATTTAAAACAACACCAGTTCACGTCCGTACCTGGTTGAGGAAATATGAGTCATATTTTTGTAAGCCGTAATGGTAGAAACTCAATGTCACAAAATGTCCGTGAAGGTTCTCAGTCATCCAGGTCATCTTGATCTCGGAGTGTTTAGTAGGAAACAACTGGACTTCTTGTTTGAAAGATAAGAAGATAAGATAAGATAAGAAGTCTAGTTGTTTCCTACTAAACACTCCGAGATCAATGTCACAAACTTCTCAAATGTCTACGCACATGTTTGACCAAGATTTGTTTTCCGCAATGTTGGGAAAGATTACGAGCAGGATGCTGATCCAGGAATTTTTTTGAAGGTTTACAATACTGTGAGCTTGACCACCCTGTCTTGGCAGAGGTTTGCACTCCATAGTTGGTTATAAGTTCATTATTTGAACAACAAATAATATACTGTACTTACTAGTCTAAGTTTTACCATACCACTGTATGTTGCATCCTAGTACAAACAAACTGGGCTCCACATGATTGGTTGGGACACAAACTGCATAACGCAAATAAGGCAAGTTCACACAAGGTATTACATGGGATAAAATGCAGAAGTATTTCTATTCTATTTAAGGTGAGACTTGTAATGATGTGATGTAACGAAGAAGACAGCAAATAAGCTTCGACTGAAAAGTTGTTTCATAAGAGCTCTGAGAGCAGCCTAATTTGTTCTGTTATGTTGACCTGCTGTGCAGTGTTTGGGAGACTCAATCTCGGTGTAGAAAAGTACGAAGTTCAACATTTGAGAAGTAAACTGAAAAAAAACTTTTTATTTGACTACTACCATACTTCACAAATTGTGAAGTTACAATTACATTTCATCCTATTTTGTACATGGATAGCCAAAGTCAGCCATTCCCAAACTCGTGCTGCGGCCAACAAAATATTCTGGGGCCTACCCAACTTTAAGTCTCCGCTCTGATCAAAATATGAGACTAAGATGTGTAAGTGTAATGTGAAGTACAAACCCTAATTCCAAGAAAGTTGGGATGTTGAGTAAAATTTGAATAAAAACAGAATACAGTGATTTGCAAATACTTTTTCAACCTATATTTAATTGCATTAAGCCTAAAGACAAGATATTTAATGTTCAAATTTAGAAACTCTATCATTTATTGGAAAATATAAACAAAAATTGAATTTGACGCCTGCAACAAATTCCAAAAAACTTGGGACAGAGGCAAGAAAGGAATGTGAATGTAGTGAAATGCCCCCCAAAAAACTACAACATTCCACAGTGTAAGTGATATTTACATGACTTGGTAGAAAAGGACCACTCCCGAAAGCCTCAGTCATTCAATCAATCAATCAATGAACCAAGTTTAATTTGTATAGCCCAAAATCACAAATAATAATTTGCCTCTGAAGGCTTTACAATCTGTACATAGCAACACCCTCTACCCTTAGACCCTTGAACCGGGTGAGGAAAAACTCCAAAAACCCTAGACAAAGAAAAAAGAGGAAACCTCAGGAAGAACCAAAGAGGAAGGATCCCTCTCCCTAGGAAGGGTAGACGTCCAATAGATGTCACAAGCCGAGGGCACAAAAATATGCAATATCTAGAAGAAATAATTATTGAGATTAGTTGCTCAAGGTCAATTGGTGTAAAACTGTTTAGGTAACAGAAACCTGCGACTTCTTATTTTTTTCTATTAATGCTGAGTAGTATGCTGCTTCAGCAGTACGAAGGGCTTTCCTGTATGTTTTAAAGACTGTCCTGCCACAGTAATCATGACTCGTTTAATTTGGTGGAGCACCATTTCCTCTCTTGTCTGCGAGTTTCTTGTTTCAGTTTGTGAGTTTTGAAGACTGTACCATGTAGCTAAATTACTACGGTTGACAGTGTTCTTTTTTAGAGGAGCAATGGAGAGAGTTCACAAGCAACAATGGCACAAGGTCCTCCACTTTGTGAAAGACTGGGTAGGCAAATAGTCCAACAGTTTATGAATATTTTGTGACATACAATTGCAAGAAATTTATAAAGATTTCATCGTCCACAGTGCATAAAATCACCAAAAGAGAAATCTCTGCACATAAATGGCAATGCTGTGAAAACCAGCACTGAATGTCCATGACCTTTGACCCTTGAGATAGAACTGCATTAAAAACTGAAATCATTTTGTGATGCATATTGCAACGTGGGTTTTGGAACACTTTGGAAAACCGTTGTCAGTTAACAGAGTGTGCTGCTCCATCTACAAATGTAAGTTAAGAATTTACCATGCAAAACCAAAGCCATATATCAACTACATCCAGAAGTGCCACTGTTTGCTCTGGGTTCAGTCTCATCTGAGATGGACCGACCTCAAGTGAAAAAGCATGTTGTGATCTGAAGAGTCCGCATTTTATACTGTTTTTGGAAATAATAGCCATCTAGATTGATGTCATTGCAAAGTGATAGGGAAAATGATAGTTCAGGGGTACAATAGTGCACATGGCATCATGGGTAACTTGTACATCTTTGCAGGCACCATTAATGCCGAGACGTACATACAGGTTTTGGAGCAACATATGCTTCCATCCAGGGATGTCCCTGTTTATTTCAGCAAGACAATGCCAAGACACATTCTGCAGAATTACAACAGCATGGATTCGTAATAAAAGAGTGCAGGTACTAGACCGGCCTGTGTGCCATCCAGACCTGTCTCCCATTGAAAATGTATGGTGCATTATGAAGCACAAAATATGACAATGGAAACTCCACACTATTGAGCAACTCAAGATGTACATCAAGCAAGACCAGGAACGAATTCCACCACCAATACTTCAACAACTAGTGTCTTTAGTCCCTAGATGCTTACTGAATGTTGTTAGAAGAAAAAGTGATGAAACACAGTGGTGAATATGCTCCTTTCCCAACTTTTGTGGAATGTGTTGCAGGCATCAAAGTCCGGATGTGTGAATATTTCAAAGAAAACAGTAAATTTTGAACATTAAATATCTTGTCCTTGTGCTGTATTCAATTGAAAATACGTTGAAAATATAATCATGCAACAACTAGACTCTAACAACAAAGCAGCAAAGGCAATCATGAGTCCTTGAAGGGCAGGTCAATGAATTTAAAAACAAATCATTTTTATTTGGTTTAGTCACGTTTAGCCCAACGAATGTGTAAAATACATGAAAACTGGATTACCAGCCTCGATCATTACAAATGCATGAATATATATACGTGTTCACAGGGTCATCTGGGTTTTTGAAAATCACTCAAGTATAGAGTTCAGTCACTAGGACTGTTTAGCTTGACAATACTAAGGCACAAAACAAGTAAAGGCGGAAACAAATAGTTTTTATTCACTTGTACAATCAATATGTTACTGCTGTGCACATGCTACTGTGTCTGGAGACACAAAGTAGATACCTACAGTGAAACACCTGTGCGTTTTTGACTAAATAAGTGTAAAGATACTGTAAAAAATTATTGTTTGTAGAGATTATGTTTATGTTTTTCCTAACCTTTTCTACATGCAGGGCACTGTCTTCCGAAGTTTTCTCATATTAACCAAAGACAATTTTTTGTAGATTTATTTCAAAGTAATGTCTGATTATTTAGAAGAGTAACACATTATGGAAGAAATAGTTTGGGATAAATCTACAGAAAAATTGTTTTGTCTTTCTTATATATCAGTAAGAAATATGACAAAAAGGCAATGTATTTCCAACATTTCAAAGCTTGCCCCATGCCACTCCATTGTAGGCTTGTCAAACTCAACAGTCCTGGCAACAGAAATACAGATTGAAGGTTTTCTTTTTGTGTGTGTGTGTGTGTGTGTGTGTGTGTGTTTGTGTGTGAACTTGTGTGAGAACCCATCCTATTTAGATTTTGCTCCAGTTGAACTTTTTGGAGACCCTTGTGACAATGATGAGTTAATGTTCGAAGATGATATTTTATCAGATATTAATTATAATACATTGCACTAACACCTCAGAATTGTCCTTTAGTACTCAAGTAGTTTTTTTGTACAAAAGGATATAGATCTTTATTACAAAAGAATAAATATTGTTGCTATTGATCGACTTCATTGCTAATAATTGGTATTATCCTAGTAGGGATAAACATATGTGGACACACGGTCCATTCCACAAGTTATTACTGAGATTATAACAAGGATTAGAAAATCTGAAAATGTCACAATGAAAGTAAATCAGTAATATGTAATTCTTTGGTCTTGATTGTGTAATAAACCTTTTGAAATAACAGTAGTTCAGGTCTTTACCCAGCTGGGAAAGTACAGATACAGCTCTGTACAGTACAGCTTTCCTCTGAACTCGCTGTGTTTACTGATGTGACCTGGACTTTCTTGATGCTGGATGGGGTTAAATTTTGGAGAATATCTGCCTTTCTCTCCAATATAACAGATTGAAGTTTGCTTAGATCCAGTAAATTACTCAAAATATTCCTGAGACTTTGTTGTAATGCTAGCTTGCCCCACTAATTCAGCCAGTAGCCATTTCCTTCTTTCGTCCTTCTGATAGGGTGTCATTTGGTAAAGAGAAAATTGTTCCTACATGAAACTGCTCACAACTAAATGTCATTAAATTAGTTTTTACTACAGACCCATCCATTCTTGGATAGTACTCTTATGCTTTTTACATTCATAAATAAATAAATAAGTTTGAATTAAAAAAAAATAATGTTTTCGGGGCAGATGTGTGTTTAACACAGCGTCACTGGTTTTCAGCAAGGCTGCACAGAATGCCTGGTTCATGGACATAAGCTTCACAGCACCCGCTGTTGTGCAGTGATCATGGTCATCAGCCAGTCGCCATGTGAAAAAATAAATAAATAAAAGCGACGGTGGCTAGAAGTAAAGAACATAAACAGGCCAATTCTATTGTGAAGTGGAAGTATCATCTGAACCTAACGTTCGGAGGCTACTTTTATCAGTCCAAGCCAGCAAGTAAAATGGATAACAAAACTCAAAGTAGTCATATTGACATTAAATGTGCCAATTTAGAATTTGTGCCAGCCAAGTTCAACTGGATCTCTTGTGATCAGCGTTGTTTTGCGCGTCTTTCCAGCACTCTGGCATGCTGCTGCTCCGTGTTCGGTATTAAAAGAGTATGACTTACCAGCAGCGCTGGGATGAGACTTCATCCGCGAGGCGAGCCCGATGTGCTGTCCTGAGATACTTGCTACCAAGTTCACGTTCGCTTCCAAGTTCACACCTCTGAGCAGAGTCTGCCGTTGGTCTTGCGGACATTAAGTTCACAGGCACATATAACGGTATACGGAAACCTTAGAGTTCCTGCAAAAGCCCCTCGTATGTTCTTCTCTGCAAGCGCAGGGACGCATGCGCATGTGAGAACGTGGGCTGAACGTGAGAGTCGATTCTAATGTCATGGCTGCATCGTCAAAGTCGGATCAGTGCTACGCGCTTCATACTTGACACAGGCTGCACAGTGCATGGAATCTTCCATGTGATCTACAGATTAATATGATTATCTGCAGTATGCCTCAATCCGCCGAGAACTGGACTTTTATCTCAGAGGGAACAACATCTGGAAAGACTTGGCTGTTGGCTGTGATTTATATATTTATTTATTTATTTTCTTTGAAAACAACAGCTAACTGACTGGAAAACACATCTGTTACAAGATGAATTTAAATAGGGCCAAAATATGTGATTAAAAACGGCCTTCTTCTACAGAATATTTATTAATTATGTATTAATTGTCAATTTACACTTCTGTGGTTCTGTGCTTTTCAACCCCAAATCAATATACACCATTTTTTCCTGCTCCCTCCACACTTTTTTTAACCAGTTAAAACCATTCAGCTATATCAAAATGTTCAGACATTATGGCATTGTGTTTTTCTCTCATTTATACTCTTTTATACTTTTATATCAGCTTTCCGTGGGATTTATTAGTGTTGAAACTGTTTGCAGTCCACATTAATATGTCCAAATTTATGTGAAGAACAATGTCAATTTACAATGTAACTTATGAATTTTTTTTCAGCAACTCAGCAAGTACTTACAGAATTTTGAATTGGCGCTTTGTAAATAAGACTGACTGGACTTAACTTGAAGTTTAGGCTAGTGGACACAGGAAGATCCTTTAAATGGGATCACTTAAGTGAATTAACTGAAATATCTCAAAACTGTACTGAAGCACTTCATTTTAGTAAATGTCAGTACTAGTTTATAACAACAACATAAACATGTTTAAAGGCCTAAAACAGACTCACTTCATGTCTTCTACCCTGAGTTTCAGTTTCTTCCCTCAGACAGAAATTCCTCTCTCCCTGTCCAGTCAGTAAAACTAAAAAAATGTGACTCACATTTTGGATCCAAGGCTGTCTATTTTGTTATATGATGTGCAAATTGATCATGTGCAATTTAGGATTTAATATTTGTGTTTTTATGTTGTTTTTGTCGTTGTGATTTTATTCAAAAATACTATATCCCAGGCTAATTTCCCAGTAAATATAATAACAATAATCTTTATTTATTGGGCACTTCTCCAATTTCATTTTCAATTTCATTTGGATAAAAAACTTTATTACCTTACTGAAGCAAATTGCTCAGATACCCAAAGCTTCTCACACTGGATCTGGTTCTCATGGTGTATCCTGCACTTTTCTGTATCGGGCCATATCTACTTCTGGAGATGCATGACAGTGATACTTGAACATGGCATTTATCTTAAAACTGCATGCATCCAGAATTGTTGTAATGTGGTGTTGTTTTGAGCATATATTTTCTCAAAGATTGTGATGCAGACTTGATGATAAGGAAAATGAATGAAAAGGACTGTGTCAGTAATGTATCAGTAATGAGTTATTTCTTATTTTGACAGACCCAGACACCAGACTCCAAATACTGTGGCTCCTGAAATATAGGTTGACTGTGGGCTGAAACTGATGGTTGTGTTGAATTACACAGGTTTAATGAACTATTCCGTGTAACAAAGTGATGATGGTGTTTCCCAATTTGAGTGCATTTTTGTCCCAGAGGGAATGACATCTGGTGAATCTTGTTGCTGTTGGCAGTGATTTAATAACTCATTCATAAAGGAGATAACAGAGTGAACGCAGGGACACAATCAACTTGATGTCATGGTTCTGCCCTCTGCTTTTAGTTTGGTAGTTGTGTTTTGGTTTTGTTACTTCATTTCAAGACTTAAGGCGGTTCAGGTGTGCAGAGCTGACTACCTGCAGCTGTTGATTCCTCATCAGTGGCTGTATAAAAGACACAGATCCTGATCTGCTCGTCGCCAGAACGTCTTGTTCTCAGTAAGGTAAACCTAGACAGCTCCCTACATCCTGATACCTTTTGAACTCTCTGTTTCCATGTTTTTCTCGTCCGAGTCTCCTAGTTCTGCTCTCGTGACTTTTTTGTTGCTACTTTGATCCTGTGGTTCCTAGTGTTCCTAGACATTTTCTGTTCAATACTTTGCTCAGCCTTCCTAGTGATCTTTTGTTGGTACTTTGTCTTCTCGTCTTCCTGGAGTTTCCTGCGCCTTTTGTTAACCATTGTTTTGTTGTTCCAGCCCTGCCGGGACTGGAGAGCTCAGCCACCACAGCCGTGTCCATCCCTGGTGTTCGTTGCTACTCAGTTCGGTTTTGATTCTTGTTTCTGTTAATAAATCTTTATTTTGTACTTTGACCCCTGAGTTTCCTGTGTCCGCTTGTGGGTCCAGACTCTGTACGTCACACTTGAACTTCGGTCAGGCTCACAGAAGATGCTTGTAGCAGAAAAGTACCTTTATCAAATCAAATTAAATTTATTCATATAGAGCCAAATCATAACATAGTTACATCAAGGGCCTTTACATATAGAGCAGGTCTAGACCAAACTCTTTAAGGAATTAAGGAGACCCAACAAATCCCTCCATGAGCAAGCACTTGGCGACAGTGGCAAGGAAAAACTTCCTTTAAGAGGCAGAAACCTCGGGGAGAACCAGGTCAGGGGGGGCGGCCATCTGCCTCAACCGGTTGGGTTGAGAGAGAGAGACAGAGCGAGAGAGAGAGAGGGGCAGAATGGGGAGGGTATAGAGCAGGAGGAGAGGATACTCAACACAATGCAAGCAGGAACATATAATAATGCATGATATTAGCAATACATAAAAATATGGCAGCAGCAGGGGTTGCAGGAACATGGAGTAGCAATGATTCACCACCTGTGGGATGAAAACAGGGAGAGAACAGGGAGAGAAAAGAGAGGACAGGGGAGAAACAAAGACTACGGGGGAACATGGTTAGTAACAAGTCAGGATGAGATATACATGCATGGGGGAGGGAGAGAGAGAGAGAGAGAGAGAGAGAGAGAGAGAGAGGCGCTCAGTGCTTCCCCCAGCAGTCTAAGCCTATAGCAGCACAACCAAAGAGCAACTAAACTTTAACTTTTTAACTATAAGGCTCTGTCATATAGAAAAGTTTTAAGCCTGGTCTTGAAAATTGCTAGAGAGTCCGCCCCCCGGACCGATACTGGGAGTTGGTTCCATAAAGGAGGAGCCTGATAACTGAAAGATCTGCCTCCCAAATTACTCTTGGAGACTCTAGGAACCACAAGTAGACCTCCATCTAGAGAGCAAAGTGACCTACTGGGACAATCATCATCTTAACATTTTCTAAGCTGTAAGGGATATTATATATAGAACCTTCATGATGCTGTTTTCAGACTCATCCAGGCAACACATGAAAGTTTACATCAGATGTCTTAAAAGAGCCACGCATAGGAGTACCAGAGTACTAGGAGGACACAAACAGTTGACTGGCACTTTGCTACCTGGATGCATGAAGTAGTTCTAAGCATTGTTGTATTGTTATAAGCCACTCTGAGTCTCCTTATACTGATTTTGCTATAGCTAACCCCACAAGTGAGCGATATACATATACAAGTTTACAGAAAGCATCTGAATAACAAACATTTCACATAAACAGAACACATATAGAATTTACAAATCAACACACTGGCCTTAGTGTAAATTTTACAACACTGTTGCTTGATATTACTGTCGTCATTCAAATCATCAGTAAGGAAATGACCAAGGTATTTTTTTCCTTACATGACATAAGAGGAGCGTCACACAATTTAAACACAGGACACACCCACTTACTTTGCTCTCTGCCTCTAACTATCATTTCATTTCTCTTTTTGGAATTATATATAATGTCATTATTTTTGCCATACAGTGAGCATGCCTATAATTGTTAACGCCCAGCAACATATGGACTAAAAATTGATAGTTCATCTGCATGCATGAGGTGATTGATGACTGATATATAACTAGAGAGTAATAGCTCTCTACCTTAAAGCTCATTTAACACGCCACTGTTGTGTTATTTATACAGCATTTGGTAAAACCAAAAAACAAAAAGACTAAAAGTTTAATGACTCATGAAGACCATAAAATGTGTTTTGATAACATACAAATATGACCCAAGACATTTGCATAGTATTCTAACTAAGGTATCGATAGGCCATTTGAGATTAGCCTGGGCAAGAGTCTGGCTTTTAAGTTTGGCAAAACTCCATACGCAACATCACATTGGTAGAGGGTAATATGACACTGCTGTCTTTGGAAGATAGCACAAACTAAGTGAAAAAAGCCTCATATAGTCACAGTCCACCTACCAGCATCTCTGAAGCTCATTGGTTTGTTTTCTTCTTCTATAAAAACAAAGCAAAGACTTGAAATGTCAAAAGGTCATTTTGTGGAGAGTTTTGTGCCGAATCATTTTTTGGCAAGGATGAGGATGAGGCAATAGCTTGAGACTTTAGTTTAGGGTTACTTGCCCCGGCCAAAAAATTGTCCAGTAAAGAAACATTCTTAAACATTTCATCATTTTATAGTGTTCTTCCAAGCTACTTTTGCAGAGCAAAGCTGCAGAGCTTCTCTTCTAAAAATTTTCTTTTTTTTTCTATCATATTTTAATGCTGTTACCACCACGGATCCTGTCGCATGTTTTCAATAAATAACAAACTGTATGTTCCCACCTAAGAATAATTACTGAATAAAAGTCTGTGTGTGTGGGGGGGTTTCTGTGCATGTGTGTGTGTGTTTCATCTGGAGGAGGGTTTGTTATGGTAACCGCAAAACCCTTTTAGAACATCTGTGCCTTTTGGAGATTAGTCTAAATTTTCATGTTGCAAAGCAGGCTAGCCACAAGAGAAGCTTTTATCACGGGCCTTTTATTGTGGTCCTAAGTGACTGCTGTTGTTTAGGGGTGGAAGGGAGATGGGTGGATAAAACTCTATTAAAAAATTATCTGAAAAAGAAAATATGGAGCACATTTTGGAGACTGGTGTAAAAAAAAATGGCCTCGGTGTCACAAAAGAAATTACAGTTGTTATGCTCCAATTGATTCAGTGAATTCCCAATGTTCCACATTGAGTATTAGCCAACTCTCTGAAATAAAGAACTGCCAGGATGCTTTACAAGAGAAGGTGCGGTCAGGGACATTTAATCAACCTCAACACTGAACCAAAAGTTTCTCTCTGGATGTATGAGAGACCATGTTTCTTCCAACACTCTGATAGTTCAGACTTCAAAATAGCTTAACTAAAATTATTGTGACCAGGGCCACTAGTCAGATGTGGTTTCTTTAAGTGAATGTACTACAGTGTAAAAGTATTGCATTTGAAACTGTATTTAAGGAAAAAAGGATTGCAGGTTGTATTTGCCCTTTGTTATATGCCTTTAAACATTGACTTTTTTTAATGGAAAATTCTAAAAAAAAAGTTGTTTTGAATAAAAACGATTTTAATTGAAAAAGTTTGTGATTTCCTTTAACTTCCACAAGAAAGACAGTGAGAAAGAAAGCCAGTGAACAAAATGAAATAAAATTCACTAGAACAAAACCTTATATTCTTGTTTTTGTCCTGTGGAAGTTTTAGATATACATGTGTTAGATTTTTCGCCTGCCATGGTGGTTATTCATACTACAATATTCACTATGTCATAAATTATATGTTTTATGTCCTATATGTTACATAAGGACTTAACCCTCATCAAAACAAAACAAAAAAAAAATCCCAGAAAAACCAGACCATATCAAAAAGCATAAACTGTAGAACTGAGGGGAAAAAAAGACAAGCACACGTCCTTAAAGAGCTGTACATTTTGGTTGTAGAAAAGTTTCAGTAGGTGAAAAAATGAAATAGGAGTAGCATGACAAAAAGTGCGCAAAGGGAAAAAAAAAAAAAACAGGATAGCAAGTGTTGACAATGATAATCCGCATACACACTAATTATCATATCTTTAAGTATGGTTGGTGCATTCATTTGTACATTACGTTGATATGGGGTGAGTAAATGCAAGACTGATATTACTACATTATCATGTACTTTAAATGAATATTGCTTTATATTTATACTGTGGCATAGTTTGTGATATACAGTAATAAGTAATTTAGTTACTTAGCATACAATATAAATATTTTTAAATTTGCTTTCACTTTTGACATGTACATGTACGTATATTGCCAGATAATTATTTTTTTACATTTGTTAACAATTACATTAATATCAGACGTAATGTAATAGTATTATCGTATGGGACTTTTCAAGATTATATCTGTAATTTTACTCAGGTATGAGTTTTAGGCACTTACCAACATTGACAGAAAGTAAAAAGAAACTCAAAGGGATGTCTTTCCTTCTGATTTTAGTGCTTCTTTAAATATGTGGGAAGAGGAGGTTTCAGGGAAGAGGTCAGCAGCAGGTGTGTGGCCTGTTTGTCTGACATGCTTCTCACTTAAACTCTCTATCACCACCTAATGGTAACATTATCCCTAGTTGTTATTCTGTCATTGCCTGTTATGTTAAACTCAAATATTGAGCTGCAATTCAGCTGAATTATGTGCACAGAGATTAGACTAGAAACACCAATTCCCAATATGGGGTCACTCACAGTAGTTACAGCAAAAAGCTATTTCTACATCAACATATCCTGCAGTTAAATCTTTACTACATCAGACACAGGACATAAGCCCCTGAACTGCAATCAAATGTTTCCTGTGCACTGTGTGAAGATCCTCAGCACACACAAAATGGTTATGCATAGGGAAAGTCAAAGTTTTAACCTCTTGGCTTAATTTAGCTTTGTTCAATGTCCCCACGGTGCTGTGAAATAACAGAATTATAATGGTAACATTATTTAAACGCAGTTTTCAAAGCATTGTTACAAAGAGCATGACATGGTTGAACAGTGACTAGAATACTAAGAAAAAACAATAATTATTATAAGACTTGTACACATAAGCAGTGTACTAGCATTAATAATGATACTAATAATAATGAAAGAAAAAAGCAAACATTAAAATGCTTTAGAGTTGTTGTTGCTGTTATAGTATGTACAATGCTTTACTGCATATTGTACATTTTTGTACATATGCTGTACTAGTATTATATATTAAAGGAACGTAGTTTTTTCAAGATCAGGGATCAGAGAGCGGATAAATGTATTTTGAAATGCTCCAACATATTTTTTATTTGTTTTCACTGTCAAGTATTCCCCTTTTGATGTTTATATACAGAGACCCAAGGTGACGTCACAGATGATTTTAACTTTTTTTTAATGGGACAATTTTTTTTGTTTGCTTTTGATAATCTTAGTAAGCGGGGCAGATTTGGTGGAGATCTGACAGTTAACAGCCTGCAAATGGTTTCGTTAGAAGTCTGATATGGGGCCTGAGACAATACAAACATAATGACAAGATAGGTAACAGTCACTCTGGAGCTTCATTTATCAATGGGGGAATGTGGTCAGTGCTTCTGGGTTTTCCATTTAGAGCCTCTCGGCCCTCGTCGCAGGCTTTAATGACCCTTGATGATGATCACATCTATCAACAATGACACTACCATCTCTATTTCTTCAACTCCAGTGGACCTGAAATGTCAGTGGGCTAATGATTTGACATCAGCTTTTCTTCCCTGCTTAAACTATTGCTACAGCTCTCCATGTTGGTCTCAAGTGTCTCATTTTTCAAGTGTTTCAGGTCTAGAGAAGAAAACAGGTTATTAGGCATGGCTTATCATAGAGATGCTAATTTGAAAATGAAAAAATGCAAGCATGTATCATTTAAAAGTTGTCCCCTTACACCAGGCCCAATTTCTGTTTATGAACATATTTTTTATTACTCACAGTGGAGCACAGTGTTGTTGAGGAGCGTATAACCTCGGACAGGGTTATGACTCAGGTCAATGGAGTAGATGGACTTCAATTCCAGCGGATACTGGGAGCGGGACAGGTTCAGAGCCAGGGGGATTATCCGATTGGACATAGGCCCCTCTGCCAGAGCCTGGTGCATCATATACTGGCACCACTCATCCTGCAGGAAGTAGGGAGTGATCAGCAGAGCCCACAGGTGGCTGTTCTTCACAGCATTGCAAAATTCTGTAGAGGTTGCACCCCCCGGACAATCGTCTCTGTGTTGCAAGAAGCAGCGCAGGCTACGGGGTGAAGCCTCCAGGAAAAAGACCAGTCGTCCAGCCTCCTCAATATCCATGTCCACAGAGCTGTGACACACAAACACGTCAAACCTACGGCTCCATCGCAGCGGGGAGCTCAGAGCAGACTGTGAGTGCAACGTTGTAGAGTAGGTTATCCCGGATGAAGACGAAGAAGAGGAATAACAGAAGGTCGATGAAGATGAAGCTGAAGCTGAAGCTGATACATTGTTTTGCGTCTCTTTTCCCTCATGTTCACGCTGTTCTGCTAGTGATAGTGATTTCAAAATTTTCTGGAACCAGCCTGAAAAGAAAACAACAAAGTACAGATTTATGATTTGATTCTATATAATAGTATTTATGACTCCTGTCTAGCCAAGGTATAGCGCTACAGACACACAACAGACTTGAATCAAGAAAAAAGATCGTACATGAGTGGCAGATAAAATGAAAAGACCATCTGTGTTGAGATTTGTATTGAATTCATAACTTACTCTGCATGTTGTTGGCATCACCATGTTTGTTCAGCACCTCACCAAAATCACATAGTCGCTCACTAAAGAAAAGCTATCTCTGTTCCATACAAAAGAAAGTGGCAGGACAAATAACGGGAAGGATCCAGTGACAGCAGCAAAATGTGACAACAGCGTGCCTCTGTCGACTGCCACTGACATCACAAAAAAAAAGGAAGTTGGTAACTGCTGAAAGTGACGCTAAGTCACTTTGAATGCATGAAAGTGTTTTGAATTCTATACTTGACTGGGCCTGTACTTAACCCTTTTTCAAAAGCATTTGTGTAGACAGATAAATGCAAATTGCTCTTAACCTAAAGATCATTTCATAGGCTAAAATTTAACTTTTTTCTATAACATAATAAAATGATAAGAAGTAATAATAGGAGATAAATCTCAACAGAACAATTGTAATCCACAATTAATGATAACCTTTGTTTTTATCTTGATCCATTTATCCCTATCAGAGGTGTAGAACAGTTCAAACAAATACAATTTAAAGTAAGAACAAAGCAACCAACATTTCTAAAACAGGAATTATACACACAGCAGACAGTTTTCTACCTTTTGGCTGAATACAAACCCAAAAAAAGTTGGGACATTGTGTAAAATGTGAATAAAAACAGAATACACTGATTTGCAAATCCTTGTGTAAAACCTACATTATATTCAATTGAATACTGCACCAAGAAAAGATATTTTAATGTTCAAACTGATAAACTTTATTGTTTTTGCAGAAATATTCACACATTCTGAATTTGATGCGTGCAACATGTTCCAAAAAAAGTTTTGACAGGAGCGTGTTTTCCATTTTATGTTATATCACCTTTTCTTCTAACAACACTCAGCTCTAGGGCTGTAGGACTCCAGGGGTCACAAACCAGTGTATTTCTAGTGCCAGTACAAAGCCCGGATAAATGGTGAGGGTTGCATCGGGGAGGGCATCCAGCTTAAAAACTGAGCCAAATCAAACATGCGAATCACGAAAACGAATTTTATGCCAGCTCGTTCGGGGCCCAGGTTAACAATAACCGCCACCGGGGCTGTTGACAAACAAGTTACCTGCAGAAATTGGGCTACTGTTAGTTGAAAAACAAGGGGCGGGAAACTCATTATGAGACAGAGAGAGAAGAGGAAAGTAAAGAGTGTTGGACTGAGAGTAGGAACTTTAAATGTTGGCAAAGGTAGAGAGCTGGATGACATGAAGCAGTGAAGAAAGGTAGATGTTTTTTCTGTGCAAAAGTCCAGGGGCAAGGGCAGCGAGGCTAGAAGTATTGCAGCAGGGTTCAAACTGTACTATCCTGGTGTGGATAGGAAGAGAAAGGGAGTAGACTTGATCCTGAAGGAGGAGTAAAGTGAGTGTGAAGCTGGAAATTGATGGTGTGATGATGAATACTGTCAGTGGTTATGCCCCACAAGTTGGGTGTGAGATGGAAGGGAAAGATAAATTCTGGAGTGAGATGAAGAGGTAGAGAGTATGCCAAGTGAGGAGAGAGTGGTGATTGGAGCATACTTCCATAGGCATGTTGGTGAGGGGAACAGAGGTGATGAGGAGGTGATGGGCAGGTTTGGTGTCAAGAAAAGGACGCTGGTGGTGGTGTTATTTTTCCAATGCTGTCCCGTGTTTCTCTCTTTACATTGTTTTACCAATTGAAACTAATCAACTAAAAAATGTTCCGCTCTCTCAGAACTTTATCGGCCAGTAGTAATACCATGACCGCTGACTGGCCGAAAAGCACCATAATGCGACAGATCATCATCATGATGACTGAATATAGAGCCTAGATGAAGTACAGAGGTCTAATCTAAAAAGGGTTCCTTGCCGTACAATTTTACCGAATGAGGTTTGAAGGCAACTCTCAGAGGAACTGCGCATGTGCAATATTCAGAAATGCCGCTCTCTACCGGAAGTGAGCGTCATTTCCGGGTTCTGCATCTGACGTGTCGTAAACAGTTTTACGCTGCTGGTGGACTGTACGTGTGGCAAATTCATTATCTATTTAAGTATTGCCTAGTAAGATTTAACTTTTTTAAGTGTAGGAACTGGCACTTTAGTGAAACCCAGTCGTCTATTTCAGGGCGTCTGTTTCACCTTTTTTTCGCCGCGTATGTTTTTTTTTTTTGTAATATCCAGATACGTGGTGGCACGATGCTAGATTTCTTCACGATCTTCAGCAAAGGGGGGATAGTGTTGTGGTGTTTTCAGGGAGCCGGTGTCACGGAATCGTTCACCGGACCTGTCAACGCTTTGATTCGCTCCGTGATCCTTCAGGTGGGACGTAATGGCCGGTCAAAACCCTGTGGCAGTCTGACTGTGTGTAATTGTGGCATGGCTTGGTTGTCTAATGCTAATGCTAATGGGTAACAAACGTTCGCTTATTGCGTAACTTCAGTGTACTAAACTAGTGAGGTGCCCTATTGAGAATTCCAACTTGAATTTTCGTATATTTTACTTTTCAGAAACTTCTTTCACATTGTTAGGAAGGCATCGAGTGCTAGCTTTAGCGTCAGTGGCATCTGTGCTGTGTTGTTTCTTATGACATGTCAACGCTGTTTATGTTATAGGAGCGAAGTGGGAACAGTTCATTTACACACGAGGCCCTGAGTCTTAAATACAAGCTCGATAATGAGTTTGAGCTGATTTTTGTGGTAAGTTCTTTCTTTTGCTTATCAACTACCCACTGAAACACTGCAAATCTGTGCCTACAAACGCCTTGGCCGCTGTCTTTCTGCGCAGGTGGGTTTTCAAAAGATCCTGACGCTGACGTATGTGGACAAATTCATAGATGACGTTCAACTCCACTTTAGAGATCGTTATAAAAATGAGCTGGAGCAAAAGGGAGCTTTGAGGCTTTTAAACCAAAGCTTTGAGTTTGAGGATGACTTCAAGATGCTTCTTAGGTAAAGATAGTTCTACAAATAGAGGCTTTTTTAAGAGCAACAGCTATCATGCTGTATATGCAGTGTAAGGTTGCTTCGTTAACCAGAATTGTGTGTTGTTGTTGTTTTGGGTTTTTTTTTATTGTCCTGCCTTTGTTGCTTTATCAAACCACAAGGAAAGCGGAGGACAGCAGCAAAGCTCGGAGCCCCGCCCCCATGAGGACCTTTAAGGAGTCCGAGAAATCCCAAAAAACTGTGAAGTCAATGATTGAGACGAAAGGTGGGGACAAAGACAAGGAACAGGGAGGCAAGAAGAATAAAAATACCAAAAAGGAAGGTGAGCGGTCAACTATCAACTATCAAAATCTTCAGGTCTTTAAGGACATGTTATGCTTGTATTTTTTTTTTTACCTTTTATTCTTTTAACTTGTAAATATTCAGCTTTTTCCTGGAATTTAGGGCCCCAGCAACTTTTGAAATTGAAGAAATTATTTTTATTATTTCTTAAGATGAATTGCATTTTTGAAGGCTTTTCCCCCCAATGGAAAACTCATGAACAGGCGGCACAATGGTGCAGTGGTTAGCACTGTCACCTTGCAGTGAGAAGATCCTGGGTTCAATTACCGGGCCAGGGCCTTTCTGTGTGGAGTTTGTATGTTCTCCCTGTGTCTGCTTGGGTTCTCTCTGGGTATTCTGGCTTCCTCCCCCAGTCCAAAAGCATGCAAACTGGGGGTTAGGTTAATTGGCTACTCTAAATTGCCCTTAGGTGTGAATGTGAGTGTGGATGGTTCTTTGTCTTTATAGGCTCTCACCCCACCCCTAACATGATAAACGGTAGAAAATGGATAGATGGATGGAAAACTCATGAAACTTTGCACACGCGTCAAGCATGGTGAAAATTTATGCTGTACCCCCAAAAAGTGGGAAATATGTATATCAAATCCAGATCTACATAAAAGTCTATTGGTGTGATGATCTCAATCCAACAAGAAGTTGGCCATTTTAAATTTAAACCTGATATTTGGAATTTGCAGGCCTTGTGCTTTAACAGAGTTCTAGAGATTTCAGGTTCAAGTAATTTCACATTTTGTCAGAAAAATCTTGATTACAGTCAGCATGTTGTAATGTTTTCATTACTTTTTCGTTTTGCTGTTTCGCCATGAAACTGTGCCATACCCCAAAGATAACTCATTAGAAACCCCTTCAGAGTAAGACATCATCATTGGAATGTGCATGACTTCATCAGTCCTTTGAGGTTTTTCCCCTTGTGACCTGTGAATTTCTTTGTTGGATGAGTTTAGTAATTAATGTAACATTAAAGTCATAATGTGGTAAATATCCACCACTGCAGACAAAGATCTAACTCGCTTGTTTTCAGTTTGTCTGTCTGTCTGTCCAGGCCAGTCTTTTGAATGTGATATCTCAAGATTGCTTTGAGGGATTTTCTTCAAACTTTGTACAAATGTCTATTCTGACTCAGGGATGATGCACGTGAACTGTCTACTTTGTGTTCCTTTCAGTAGTTTTATTTCTGCAATCGACATCCACTTGCAATTTCACCAAAAAAGCAATTTTTCATAGTTTCCATGATTTGACTTTACACGACTTTCTATCCAGCTCCTGCAGTTGAGCCTGGCAAAGCTGATCAAGGAAAGACCTCATCCTCTGCTCAGAAGATGGTTGAGAATGGCAACCAGGGCTTGACACCTGATGAGGTCTTACAGAAGAATAGAGAGGAATTCATTCGCAAGCGTATGATGGGAACTGCTGAAAGAGTCAGGTATAATAAAATCTATTCATAAACACAAAAAAGCTCCATTTGAAATAAATGCCACTTGTCCAAGTATATTTTGATTTACCCATATAACTCTGCGACAGCAGTGTTGAAAGGGCATGCACGGATGATTAGTATCAAGTCCTTTTCAATTATATGCAGTTTGATCCCCAATAATTTTTTTTTTTTTTTCTTTTTTCATTAGCTTAAAGGGTTTGTCAAACTGCCACAAGCCCCAAGAACAGTCACAGACTTTGAAGCCAATTTTACCCAGTGGCCAAACTATGGCACTACATAGCCATGTGATGCACGGGGGCCCAAAAGCCATGTCATAACCCTCACAAAATGACTTTTTTCAGTATCAGAACTGGATTAATTCAGTCTGATAACACTTTGAAAGTGTGCCGCATGATTAAATTGTTCTATCCCTATTAAGCTTAACAATAGAAGTCACTAGGGTGCTTGTTCTCTGGACCCCTATATGTAGAAGATCTGGGTAATTTTAGATCTAGGAAACTGATCATTTTTGCTTCATGTGCCACTGAACAACTTTTATAGGAATGAACAGATCCCCACACCTGAGGCTTTTTCCAGATTTGCCTTACTAAATCCACCGTTTCCCAGTGTAAAGCATGCATGCTGGCTTGTTTCTGACTTTCTCATTCTGGCATTCTGTCATTGCGCTTACAGTAAGTCCCCAAAGCCCCAGAAACCAAGGGAGAAGCAAAAGCGTGTTTGGGACAAAGGTGGTGGCAGTGCTAAGGACTTGGACTACAGTGTCAATGGACATGGTTCTCCGAATGGTGAACAGAACCAGGAAGCCCCAGTTGACCTGGTGTGTACATATCAAGCCTCTTTGCTTATTGAATTGACGATGTTAAACAAAAGGCTTTCTTACAAGTTCTTATGTCCATGGTGTGCTTTAGGGGAAGCAGCTAAACTCAATGAAGGGCAACCTGCTGTCTGTGGACTATGAGTCCAGTGAGGAAGGGGAGATAGAGGAGGAAGAGGAGCGAGTAGTTGACAATGAAACAAGCAAGACAAAGTAAAGGAGTCTTTTTTTCTTTTTCTTAAAAAAATATCTATGCTATGTATTTTGTTTTTGTTTTTAATTGTGTACTCTGATTTCAGCTCCAAAAAGGGTGGCAGTTTTGGGGGCATGTTTGGAATGCTGAAGGGCCTGGTGGGGTCCAAGAGCCTGACCCGCGAAGACATGGAGTCAGTGCTGGATAAGATGAGGGACCACCTCATCGGTATGATGAGACAGCTCTCTCACACACCCTTTCTGCTGATTTTTCTGCTGCATTTAAAATGACATCACCTCCTTGTTTATTCATCTCCGTATACATCCCCCAGCAAAGAATGTAGCAGCCGACATTGCCACCCAGCTCTGTGACTCTGTAGCCAAAAAGCTGGAGGGCAAAGTCATGGGCACATTCACCAGTAAGTAAACCTTTACCTCACCTTCACCTTCTTAAATTATTTTCCATTGGTTGCAAGGATTAGTTACAGTGCAACTACACATACAGTATTAAAGTTTTACCATTACCATATTCCAACATCAATATTCTGAGATTTGGTTAGTGTTTCTATTAATCACAAATAGGGTCTTCTCTGTATGTAGTAGGATATGGTTGTAACATCTGCCTTAGCAGAAGACTACAGCTCTGCAGCATTCTCCTCAACGAGTGAAGAAGGTGTTGAGATTTCAAATTAATTTAAAAAGATGTAATTTAAACCCTTTTTTGAAAGCTGAAATCTTCAATATAGGCCCTAAGCTTAAAATATTAATGTGGACTAGGCGCGCGTTCTTAAATAAGGTTTAAAGAAAGGTATAAATAATGTTTATCAAATCAGTTTGTGACTGCAAGAATTCTGGAGACTTATATTATATCAAGTCATTAATTGATTTATTTTTAATGTTTTACATCCCCAGCTTCTTCAGTTAATTTGGAGAATGCTGCAATGCTGTTTTGCCATGAAGCTCCAGAAATGTTTTTTTTAGACCAAGAAGAAATATACAATGCTGTTGCTGCAAATGCAAGAAAGAATACACTGCTGGCAGAAAAGTTCTGATTGTGTAAATTCTTATGTTTCGTTTCGTTTTCTGCCACTTATCCGGTTGCGGGGGCAACAGTTTGAAAAGGGAGATCCAGGTGTTCCTCTCCCCAGCCACTTCTACCAACATCTCTGGGGGGACACCAAGACGTTCCCAAGCCAGCCGAGAGATATAATCTCTCCAGTGTGTCCTTGGTCTGCCCCAGGGTCTCCTCCCGGATGGGCATGCCTGAAACACCTCCCCAGGGAGACGTCCAGGAGGCATCCTGATCAGATGCCCGAACCACCTCAACTAGCTCCTCTCAACGTGTAGGAGCAGCGGCTCTACACCGAGCTCCTCCTAGATTTCCCAGCTCCTCATCCTATCTCTTAGGCTGAGTCCATCCACCCTGCGAAGGAAAGTCATTTTGGCCGCTTGTATTCGTGATCTCATTCTTTCAGTCACTACCCAGAGCTCATGACCATAGGTGAGAGTTGGGACGTAGATTGACCTGTAAATTGAAAGCTTCGCCTTCCGGCTTAGCTCTCTCTTCACCACAATAGACCGCTTCAGCGTCCGCATCACTGCCGATGCTGCCCCGATCCGTCTGTCAATCTCCTGCTCCATTTTCCACTCATTCGTGAACAAGACCCCGAGATACTTGAACTCCTCCACTTGGGGAAGCGACTCTCCCCCGACCCGGAGTGGGCAATCCACTCTTTTCCGGCTGAGAACCATGGCCTCAGATTTAAAGCTGCTGATCCTCATCCCGCTGCCTTACACTCGGCTGCAAACCGTCCCAGTGCGAGCTGAAGGTCACTGTTCGATGAGGCCAACAGGACCACGTCATCTGCAAATAGCAGAGATGGAATCCGGAGGCAACCGAACTTGACTCCCTCCGCCGCTTGGCTGTGCCTAGAAATTCTGTCCATAAAAATTATGAACAGAACCGGTGACAAAGGGCAGCCCTGGTGGAGTCCAACCCTGACTTGCAATGGGTCTGACTTACGGCAATGCGAACTAAGCTCTGGCTCCGACAATACAGAGATCGAATAGCCCATAACAAAAGGCCATCTACCCAATACTCCCAGAGGACCCCCCCACAGGACTCCTTGATGGACACGGTTATAAGCTTTCTCCAGATCCACAAAACACATGTGGACTGGTTGGGCAAACTCCCATGCCCCGTCCAGTACCCTTGTGAGGGTATAGAGCCCCCTTCTTGAAAAGGGGAACCACCACCCCTGTCTGCCACTCCAAAGGCAATGTCCCCGATGTCCACGCAATGTTGCAGAGGTGTGTGAACCAGGACAGTCCTACAACATCCAGAGTCTTGAGGAGCTCAGGGCGAAGCAACTCCGCTGCCACTGCGGAGTTGTCTGACAGCTCTGCGTCCTCCTCGGAATGCGTGTTGGTGGGATTGAGGAGATCATCGAAGTATTCCTTCCACCACGGAATTATACACTCAGTTGAGTTTAGCAACTCCCCTCCCACACTGAAAACCGCGGGGACGCCGTTTCGCTTTCCCCTCCTGAGCCGCCGGACAGTTTGCCAGAATTTTTCTTTGCCGACTGGAAGTCTTGTTCAACGGCCTTACAAAACTTCTCCCACACCCGAGTTTTTGCCTCCAATCCCCACCCGAACCACCGATCGCTTGGCCCGCCGGTAGCTGTCTGCTGCCTCGGGTGTCCCAAAAAACCAGCCATACTCTGTAGGTTTTCTTCAGCTTGACGGCCCCTTTCACCTCTGATGTCCAGCGGGTTTTGAGGTTACCGCCATGACTAGCACCAGTAACTTTGCTACCACAGCTTCGAGCAGCCGCCTTGACAATGGCAGCGCGGAACATGGCCCACTCAGATTCCATGTTCCCCACTACCTCTGGGATGTGGTTGAAGCTCTGCCGGAGGTGGGAGTTGAAGACCATTTTCACAGGGTCCTCAGCCAGACGTTCCCAGCAGACCCTCACTATTCGCTTGGGCCTGCCTGATCTTTCTGGCATCCTCCCCCACCACCTGATCCAACTCACCGCCAGGTGGTGAACAGTTGACAGTTCTGCTCCTCTCTTTACCCGAGTGTCCAGCACATACGGTCGCAGATCAGATGATACGACTACACAGTCAATCTTTGACTATCGACCTAGGGTGTCCTGATGCCAAGTTCACTTATGGACACTCTTATGGCTGAAAGTGGTGTTAGTTATGGACAAACTGTTGCTAGCAAAGAAATCCAATAACTGAACACCACTCGGGTTCAGATCAGGTAGGCCGTTCTTCCCAATCACACCCCTCCAGGTCTTGTTGTCATTTTCCAAATGACCGTTGAAGCGTTGTGCTAGTAGGACAATGGAGTCCCCAGTAGGGTCACTTTCCAGCCCCATTTACAAGGACTCCAAAAAGGGTGGGTACTCTGAACTGTTATTTGGCGCATAGGTGCACCCACAGTCAGGACCCGTGCCCCAACCCGAAGGTGCAGGGAAGCAACCCTTTCGTCCAACGGGGTAAACTCCAACACATTGGCTGAGAACCGAGGAGCTATTAATAGGCCCACACCTGCTCTCCCCCTCTCACCTGGGACAACTCCAGCACAGAAAAGAGTCCAACCCCTCTCAAGAAAACTGGTTCCAGAACCTGAACTATGGATTGAAGTTAGGCTGACTATATCTAGCCGGTACAAGCTCGCTACAAGCTCTCGCACAAGCTCAGGTTCCTTCCCCACCAGAGAGGTAGTGTGTGCCCACGTGAGGACAGACCCATGTCTCCTTTTCGGGCTGAGCCCGACCGGACCCCATTGACAAAGGCCTAGCCACCAAGCGCTCGTCTATGGACCCCCTTCCCCAGGCTTGGCTCCAGGGCGGGGTCCTGGTACCCCTCCGGGCAGGGTGCACAAGTCCTTGGTAGTCACCATCATAGAAGTCTTTTTGAACCGCGCTTTGTCTGGCCCCTCACCTAGGACCAATTTGCCTTGGGTGACTCTACCAGGGGCAAACAGCCCCCGACAACAAAGGTCCTAGGATCATTAGGGCACCCAAACCCCTTTTCCACGGTAAGGTGGCGGTTCCATCATTTTTATTTTACCACTCTGTGCAAAATGTTTGCTGTTAATTTATATGTGACACTTGCATAATGTGGAGTTCATAAACTTTAAACATACATGTATGGGTGTAGTTTGTACTTTTGCTGTGTCCAAATATAATTACAACTTCCAACACTGTGTTTTTGTAGCTGTGGCCTCAACAGTGAAGCAGGCCCTGCAAGACTCGCTGGTGCAGATCCTGCAGCCAAAGCGAAGGGTAGACATTCTGAGAGATGTGATGGAGGCGCAGAACCAGCGAAGGCCTTTTGTCATTACTTTTTGTGGTGTGAATGGGGTTGGAAAGTCCACCAACCTGGCCAAGGTGAGTTATCACAGTTAGTGGGGTAATGACAGGTACCCCACATCTACCATTTTTCTCAAAGTTCTCCTATTTGTTTGCTGACCCATTATCCACTAATGCAGTCATGTGAAGCCTTGAGTCTTTATTGTGTTGGCTTTGCCTGCTTGGTTTTAATGAGAGAATGTGGTCATGTTGAACTCGGCTAATGGATCATGGGAATTCACACTGGGGCATCCTGTGTTTAAAATACCTGCACCGTGTCTTTAGTTGAACTTCTTTGTTTTACTCTTAAACATGTAATACTTAACTACTGTATTTAGGCAGCTTTAGAGAGATCCTTAAGTCCAGCACTTGACCTAAACTTTGATAATAAAGCAGTTAGAGTTAGCAGAGATTAACAATTGAATTTAAATATCAAAACGTCATCTGTGATAAAACGCTAATCATCGTTTTTCCTCCCATCATGTCCAGATTGTGTCTTACTCTCTTTATGAAACACACTTCTCTTTTTTTTGACACAGATCTCTTTCTGGCTGATGGAGAATGGTTTCACTGTGCTGATCGCAGCCTGCGACACCTTTCGTGCTGGGGCAGTGGAGCAGCTGCGCACTCATCAGCGCCACCTAAACTCGCTGCACCCTCCAGAGAAACACGGAGGACGGCCCATAGTCCAACTTTATGAGAAAGGCTATGGGAAGGATGCTGCTGGGATTGCTATGGAGGCCATTGCCTATGGTATGGAAAATTGGCAAAGTTGTTGACTGACATTAGTTGTAATGAACATGTAGTAAGCGTAATGCTGCTGTTCCTCATTGATTCTTGTATGCACTGCACCTCAGTTGTTAAGCATGGGTGTCGAGGGGGTGAGAAACAGTTGTCTGTATCAGCTATTACTGATAGATATTACCAACCTCACAGGTATGCCTCTTTGTCTCATCCCTCTAGCCCGTAACCAGGTCTTTGATGTAGTGCTGGTGGACACTGCTGGGCGTATGCAGGACAACGCCCCCCTAATGACAGCCCTGGCCAAACTTATCGCAGTCAACATGCCTGACTTGGTGCTCTTTGTTGGGGAAGCACTGGTAGGGAACGAAGCAGTTGACCAGCTGGTAAGACCACGGAAAATATATCATGCATTTTAGAGGGAATGTAATTGATAACCAACTTTAAGGAAGAGCTCAGTCTTAAATTTTAGGTTCCACAGAATAGAAATATTAGTGTTATTGTATGTGATTATGTAATTAGTTACTAGAATTTGGTAGCAAAGGTTGATGACAGTCCTGATTAGCAGCATTTGCAATGACCCTCAGTCTTTGTTGGACAGAAATTTGTGCACAGACCACAGTTCAGCCTCTGTTAACAGTGACGACTAAGAAAATGCTGTGGGATAAACTAATTTTTTTTTTTAACTCTCCAGCAGAGGTCAGTGTTGCTCTTATGATAATGACTAAAGTGTTTCTCTCCTGGAAAGAGGAAGCTATATATATTAAATGTGATTTCATCATTTTCCTCATAAATAAATCAACTATCTTGTCCTTTTTTCCTCAGGTGAAGTTCAATCAGGCTCTGGCAGACCACTCCATGTCTGACAAACCTCGGCTCATTGATGGGATTGTTCTCACCAAATTTGACACCATTGATGACAAGGTTTTTAATGTTTTTCTAAATGTTGTCTGCCAGCTTTAATCATCTGATCTGACCTCAAATAGAGCTTTTGATTTGTTTGTAGTTGTTCTACAACGTCTAGATGATTTATAGCCGGAAAATTGATAGCCCTCAAGCGTCCTTTCTCCCTCACAGGTTGGCGCGGCCATCTCCATGACTTACATCACAGGTCAGCCAATCGTGTTTGTGGGCACAGGGCAGACCTACAATGACCTTCGCAGCCTCAATGCCCGCGCCGTGGTCAATGCCCTGATGAAGGCTTGAGTGGCTGCACGCTCTGCTGTTTTTTCAAAGCTGACATTACCTTTGCTGCCGTGAGATGTCCCTGCCGTGTTAACTTACAGATGTCCCCTTCCTGTCCTACCCTCTCTACTTTGCATCAAATGAAGGACGTATGTCATACACAGGATTTTAATGTCACAGTAAAGCACAAGTGTGCACTGAGACCATTTTGCAACTTTTGCATTATTTCTACTTTGCGGCCTACATTGGAAAAATACCTCCATCCACCTTGAATTTTAAGTCACATCCAAATTATAGTTTATGATGAAATCGACCTAGGCTTTAAACTTCAGTATACAGGTTTACAGAGAGTTCTTAAAAGAAAAGTCCCCTACCTGGCATTTTGTCAGTTTTCCCTTCATGTAAATGAGGTCAGGTCATGAAGGCTTGCTGGATATGACATGTCAGCAGCTGCCTGTGCCTCAGGAAAGCTTAGTGACCATAGTGCCTGTCTGTCTCCTTTTTCTCTCTCTCTCCTACTGGTGGTTCAGTAGGAGCACTCAAAAGTTAGCAGGCGAACAGTAAGAGCTGCGGTACAGTACTTCTGGACGAATTGCATTCTGAAAGTTACGTTGAGCTCCGGGTCTGCCTAACTCAGTTATTTCAGTATAAAAAGGGGACTTTGTCTAGTTAATGAAAAGTGAATATTTAGTCAATATTTAGACTGTACTGTCTGTGCGGTCATTTTTAGCCCTTTTGTTTCCCTCTTCATTTGTAAAAAGAAATCTAAGTTGGACAAATATCTTGCCCCCTGCAATTTTTGGTAGTGCAAAATGAGCTAATTTAAAAATATGATTTTCTAAATAAAGCTGCTATATCCTATGACAGCCTGTACAGTACAAACTGTTCTGTAATGTTACAGTTCTAGTATGGTCATTATTAGATAAACATGACAGGACAAATGGGATACGAAAAGCTTTATTTTGAAAATAGTACTTATAAATACTGTCAGAAAACACATGCAAGTATTAACAATACAAAAAAAAGTCTTGCAAAGAACATTTTCAGCAAAGGAGTGGTAAGATTTGTACTACATGGAAAATGGAACCCTGCTGCACTTCAGAAGACAGAATCATAACAATGTATTAGCAAGCCAAGCAACAATCCATGACTGAGAGAACATTTCCACCCAGTTGTGTGCAAATCAAGTTTTCCTGGTTTCAGTTTGGAGCATGATGGAATCCTTACATATGGACTGTATTTAATTAAGAGCATGTGATTAGCATTATAGCATGCACCCAGAACTTTCCTTGCTGGGTGGGAATGTCAAGCTGATCCAAGTCCAGATCTAAACAATGAAGCGACCTGTCAGTGGATTCGATCTACTATTTTTGTCAAGTTGAGGTAAGAACGTGCCATTTAAAAATTGGCAAAACTCTTTCTGCTGTAGCTTCCCAAATGTTATGCAACATTTAATACAGTACAGGAGTGTGAAGTTGGCTATTGGCATTACTTTAAGTTTCTGCTTTCCCTTTTCAAACAAAAAACAAAGTAAAATAATGGACACCTATAAATGTTAATGCCTTTAAGGACTCAAATGACTCTTAGTTTCTGGATTCTTAAATCCACTGACTGAACTCAGACTTGAGAACTACTCAAATAAGACTGATATCACGACTGTGTGCCTGTTGAGAGTGACAGTCTGGGTTCACAAAGGAGGAACAGTAAGCAAACAGCATCAGCTGAAACATTGCCAATGACTGCGATGCATGCAGTACAACCCTGCTAGTTGCATCTTTGTTTAAGTGAATACCAACAGCAGGTCTTGTAAATCAAAAACAGACTTGAGGTTTTCTGTCTACCAGCATGCAGGGTAAGGGAAAAAAAAAAGAGTCCTGGACAGTGTTTTATTCTATTCTGGAAAGTCTCTTGCAAGCAACCACTGCCTGAAGTCAAAGTAAAGCATTCAGTCCTAACCTTGAAAGAGGCTTTTCTGTGTGTTAAAGCCGTTCTGTTGATCCTCCCCAATTTGTGCAGGAGACCCTGTAGGATAAAACAGATTATTATGAAATACAGGCAAATATATATATTTTTTTTTTTTGAATAACCAGCTAACATGGGTCTGCTGTCTTCAGTTAGTGAACAGACAGTTCACCAACAAGTTATTTTTTGAATCTGTTGCATGAGTTACTGTCTCACCCCTTAAGGATACTCGTGGCAGGTCCTTGGGTCTATTTATTATAATGGGAGATGTGAACATTGGCAAGGATTATGATTGCTTTTTAGGCCCATCAAGTCAAAGGAAACATTTTCATCCATTTTCTACAAGTCTTATATGTAACTAATGTGACACTAAAATGGTATTTTTCAGTCAAATAGGAGAAAGTTAACTTATGTCTCCCTTAGCAACAGACTTGCGATTGTAAAAAAAAAAAATGATGAAACCATTACTTTTATCTACTGTTGCCACTGTCTTCAGTAATATTTTTAAAGTATTAAAAATGACCACAGGGAACAGGGGAGACATGTGATCGTGCCAATTGAAGATTGTGAATACCATTGCTGTGGTGTGTAACGTAGTACCTTTGTTGTCAAGTATCTGGTATGATCTGAACTTTAAAAATGACTCTCTTTGGTCTCCTTCAAAGACAAAAGTCTTGCAAAACAGTCATGTTTGAAGGGGAGGGGGCATGTCATGGCCCATCTCATGGGCCAGGTTCCCTATAATATAGGCTACAGAATACGGCAATTAGGACTACAGAAGAGCCTACGTTGCTATATGTACATCAACAGTGTTAATTTTATTGCCAGAAGCAGCAGACAGGAAATAAACTGAGAAAGCAGCAGAAAAAATAAGAAACTGAGAAATTAATAGTGTTCCTTTAACACAAATTGAGGAATTAAGTAGTGAAAGACTCAACTGATGTCCAGATCACATTAAAACAGACAGATGAACTGTGACTGTGCTCCCCCCTTACCCCAGCCGTTAGTAGACACGTCACGGTTGCAGATCTCATTGGCCAGTCTCTCAAAGTACTCAGGAAGGTCAGCGTACTCATCTCCATAGGAGATGACCTTGATGCCCTTGTCCAGCATGTTGTCACGCAGCTTCTTGAACTCCCCCACATCCTCCCGCCGCACAAGCATGAAGTGTTCCAGGTCAGACTTGTGTTTGACTGCCTCTAAGAACAGTGCCTGGAAGGTTGTGTCATCTACAGTGCGCCCACAGCCGAGAAAAACGAACGACTTGGTCTCGTACAGCTTCTGGATCTCACGCTGTTGAAACCAGCAGTAATGAAGATTAATATACACTTACCTAAGCAATTACAGTCATTTCAAATGTTTCAAATAACACATATTTGATATGTTTGGTAATACAACCTTCACCTTAATATAATACCATAAAATGTCATAAGTACACCTATAAACTTAGTAAAGAACCTTTTGCAATAGAAGTTATATAGACTCACCATGACCTCAGTGTTCCTCAGTACATTCTGGTAGCCAGCAGGGTGCAATACAATACCACTGGGGTTGGTGTAAACACCATGGATATGCAAAACACTTAACCTCCGTTTCTCCTGCGCCCACTCCAACACCTATATACACAGACACACACACACACAAACTTAACACTTGACTGGACTCAATCCTGTTCTGGCTGGGCAAGGAGTAAAATCACTGAACAGCAGAGAGAGGATATTAGCCCTGATGGAGAAAAGGCATAAATACCAGGACTGAAAGGCAAAGTAGCAGGTCTCTCAAGAAACTCTCACTAACTCTTGCAAATTTGTGGTCAATAACCAAAAGGCTTCTGATCATCTGGGACATAAATGACAGGATTGAAAATTTGATAAGTGAAATAAACCCTTTTTAACAGAGAAAACACAATCTCCCCCTTCAGTGAAGCCTTAAGCCTACAGTAAATATTGTTCCATCTATAAAATCTGACAGCAGCACAGTAATGGCTAGAACTTTAACCTTACTCCACCTGTGAAGTGACAAAAGGCTCTTTCAGGTCAAAGCATTATCTATGTTCCTCTAAACTGGGTCAACACGGAAATTCACATAAAGGAAATGTTATTAACTGGAAGCTCTGTGAGTTACTCTAAATGTTGTAAAGAAAAATCAGTTCTCAATAATATATGAATACCATCTAGAGTTTGGGGTGACAGCAAATATTTGCTTTAGTTCCCTTCAGTGACCTTTGCACTCCTCTGAAAAAGACAAACTGAATTTGTTTGTGTCAGAAAAGATCAATCAATGCCATAACATAATCTAAGCAGTGTTTACCTTCTTCTCATCAGTCAGGTCCAAAGACTCCAGTTTGGTGCCCTGATGAGCTGCATAGATCTCCAACAGGTTGTCAAAGTTAGTAGTGAGGACCAGTGCGCCACTTTCCATTAACTGCAGCACCGAGCGTAGCAGATGTTTCCCTGCGTGCTCCATCTTGCATTCCAAATCATCAAACACCTCATATAGGCAGTCCTTGAAGAATGTGGATCTCACATTACCGGTTCGCTGGAGGGAAAAACAAAACAAAAAAAACAATAGAAAAGGCTAGGAATGCTGTTTTGGGTGTTAAACTACAATCTAAAACGTACCTTAATGAGAAAGTACAAAAAAAATATAACAAATGGTGTAATAATCAAGTTTCCCACCACTTTTTATCATGCAAAGGCACAATAACAAGAAAAGACATTGTGCATTACATGACACACTAAAAACACAGAGTCATACGGACTGTGTCTACCTACTTATACGTGATAAACTTTTAGCTAACTCTAACCCCAGCAAAACATTAATGGCACGGTGTGCCAAGAGGAACCAACTCATAAAAAATGATCTAGGCAACTGCATTGAAGTGCAAAACTTGTACAAAAATATCTCAACCCCTGCCTCACAATGTGCAACAGGAATTCTGTATATTCCTCAGTCGATCAAAACTCTGCTTTTTAAAGATAGTAGTTTGATTTTAACTCTTGACTAACACCTGAATGCATTCCTCTATTTAGCTTTAGGGGAAATGTAAAAACTAACATTGTGGCTGGGGCGATATCAGGTATACTTTTACAAACCCACAACAAGCAGCTATTTAATCAGCTTGAACTCCTGAATCCAGTTTAACTGAACCACACCATGTGACCTGACATGTTGAGCATCAAGTATCTTACATTAAGACCAGATTACCAGCAGCTGACATGTTTATATTCAGTTCAATTAGGTCTCCATTAACCAATATCTTTTATCATGTGTTAGACAAAAACTTGACCTCAACATGCTTTTATGTAGTATTATTTATGTATTTAACAAGATTTCACCTTTCCGCTGCTCTTCACAGCAGAACCCAAGTGTCTGAATTTTTAACTTAAGTACTCAAGAGTTACTTTGTTCTGTATCAAAAACCCTCAATCTGATCCTGTCCAAAGCACTTCAAGTAGCAACTGCCAGTCTCATGGTGTAAATCTCTTTCTTAACTGGCAGAGCTTGGTAGAAGGAAGAAAAAAAAAAAAACAAGAGCTGAATGGCTAAGAATAACAAAGTGCAATGCTGAGATGCAGTGACCAAGGTGATTGTAGCAGTGGGCAATGCTCTGCTGACTCCCAGATTACAGCTCTAATGGGCTAAACAGCGGGAGCCCTATCGACAGGAAGAAGCTCATTATCCACATCTAATGTCTACAGCATCCATCTTGATCACTGTGTCTTCGAAACCCTCTGGACTTATGTAATAACCTGAGGGGACCTGCAAGTAAATATTCAAACTACAATAAGTTTTCACAGATTTCATTTTAAGTTTTATGTCAGCTCTGTAATTCTGTACTGTAGACAGTCATGAACTTGGAACAAAATAGACAGCCCATTTATTTTATAATCATCATGTATAAGAGGCATTGTGATATATGATTTTTGGCTATATATAGCATTAACTCTTGTGTGACATTTCTTTAACTGTCTTGGCAGGTAGTGAAAGTAATTTCACAAACACTGTGGTCTTATGACACCATAGGCTCTGACATATTTCTAGTTATTAAAGCTTGTGGCCCATGATGAAGCCTTTGCTGTGGGTATAGTTTCTCCCCCTTCTGCTACGGAAAAACAATCTTTGCTAAAACACATCACTAATGGTGAATCAGCATGGTAAAAGTTACCACAGCCACCAGTTCACAGAGATTTATCTGGCAATTATCAGCCTTTGGCAAGGGCTTCAAGGGAATGGACATTTTAATATAATAAAAACTCCACACATATGCTGAATTTTCACAAGTTTGTTGCTACTGAAATATAACAGTGATACAAACACCAGATTATTTCATTTTATTCCATTTGTCATCTTCTGAATAACAGCCCAGTTTAGAAGATAAACCAACAGTTTCCTTTAGCAGGAAGGCACAGTATGTAAGGCTGTTAGAATTTGGGGGGGGGTTCAACATAGTATCAACAGATGATTTAATGTTTCCGTCACTAATACAGTGGAAAACATAAAACATTGTTTATATTTCCTGTCTGAGCAGAGCAAATACACTTTTCAGCAAAACTGTAATAAGTAGCCTTGTTTTGCCAAGGTCAGGAGTATGCAAAGATTTACAACAAAAACAGCCTCTTTAAGTTTTAACTTCAGATTACCCTAATTACCTCACACTGTGCGCCTGCAGAACGACACAATCCATGGAAAGTGGGTTAAACTCTCCCTGCCCAATGTTACTGAAGTTACCTGGATGAAAGCAGCTCAATAACACTCTGAGGTGTTTTTTTTTCAGTTATCATATGCCCTGATGGAACGCCATGATAAAAATGTGGGAATGGACTCACTCACAAAGTCATACTCTAACTTACTGCTTTCTGGTTGGGATGGGGCTTTAACTTGGAATAAAATATGTGTGTGAGTGTGTGTGTGTTTGGGGGGGGAGGGGGCTGCTAGTTCCCATTCTATACTTGTTTTTTTCCTCAGCTCACTACAGTCTGCTGTGTTTATCCAGCAGCAGCAGGCTGGTGTCTACATAACTGTGGACTGAATTTAAAGCGATGGATAAAGCCATAAAAGCGCTGTTTGCTCCCTTTGTGACACTGGGCTGAGGGCTGAAACATGAAGCGTGTTTTATCAATGTCAAAGGTGCGATGAGACATGACTAACACAGGAGGCAAACGGCCTTAAGGCTTCCATCTGCCAGGACTGCACCTGACCAAACCAGTCCAAAAAATTTGAAAAAAAAAAGAAACCGAATTGTATAGTTTTCTGTAACATTTTGAATAATTAAATTGTTTTAGAGCTACAAGATTCAGTTATAAAAGAATCTGTTTGTTTTAATAAAAAATAAACAATACTGCCTTTGTAGTCTTCTTAGGCCTGAGAAAACTTGTGAGGGAGGACTGTGACCTATGTGCAGATCATCTACAACTTTCAAGATTATCAATCTGTGATTGTGGTGCAATTATGACAAAACACTGAGCTTTTAGCTATTTAGTGTCTTAAATTACAAAAGTCCAAAACTATATAATATGACCAATTGTAGAAGTGCAATCATGAATTGATTTTATCCAAAGGGATGTAGAAATGTATTCTAATATTAGTAAACATTATGCCATCTTATCACAAGCATGATTTCAATTTTCCAGTCCATTCAAAATTTCCATTTTCTCTAAAGCGTTATTATTTTACTTTTTTAGTCTCTCTCACAAAAGTTCAATTTATTTTTTGTTTCTGTCCTCTCTGTTGTCACACGGTAGGATGATCTTTTTTTTTCCAGGAACAAATGAAGACTGCTTTGTGTGTGTGATTACTATCAGAAATACTTTATTATTCCCCAAGGGGAAATTGTTCTAAATATGGATGAATTGCATGTAAATATGACCAATAATGGAGCGTTGTTCGAAACAGAAAATGGGATACTACACAATGAGTGGTTCCACTTATTTTTTTTTTCTTTTAAACTAAAGGCTTCATATATGACGCCCAGCTTGTTGTAGTGTGACTTTTCTTGGGAAGCTGAAAGTTATAAGAATTTTGATGGAGACATTATTACTGACACCAGGCAAAGTGAATGCCTGAATAAATAATAGGAACATTTCAAAGTTATTGCAGCTTCACCAAATGTTATTTTCTAATGTAGGCTGGTACTTGCTGATGGTACTGACACATTAGAGACAAAAATACCCATATTACCCTAAATTTGTAGTTTTGTGCTTTTCCTGACTGCTCACCAGCATTTCACCTTCATTTTTAGGTTATCCAAAAATAAATTAATAGGAATTTTATGAAATTTATAAGATCTTTTTTTCATACACTGAAAACACTACAAGTTGTCATACTGTATAATGCTGTAAAACTGGATTAAGGAAGAAAACATCAAAAAGTGAAAACACTGATATAATGGTTGACTCAACATTATCCACTGACTAAATTGTATCTGTATGACACTAAATTAAGTTCCAAGACAAAGCCACACGATCCAACTGTGTTTTTGTTTGTGAGATACCTTAACTCACCCCATTAAGGCTTAAATAAGATGCCCCTGACTGAGGAAAGAACAGACCCTGGCTCTAGTCTCTGTGCCATGTGACAGGGTGGCGGAAGAAGGAAATGCATGGATAAGGCTCACTTACCGGTGAAAGTTTCTGAATGAGGTCATGGGCCACATGCACCAAATTCTTATCCTCCTGCATGTGCTTCTGGAAACGCCTGCTCTCCTCCTCCTCTAGTAGGTCAAAATCATTGGCCGCATCAAGCAAGGCCTGGATGAGGCCTTTCCAGGACCGAAGTGCAGGGACCTGAGGGGCCACTGCGGAGCTTACCCCTGTTCCAATCACCAGGACAAGCTCGGGGGCTCGCTTGGTCTTCAGGCTGGGCAGCAGTTTCCTTTGGGGCAGGCATAGATTCAGTGAAGATGGTTCCCAAAATGACGTTTCCCAAATCCTTCTGACAGCATGAAGGTTGAAAAAAAAACATTTTCAAGCACACCAACATGCATGGTGAAACTAAAACCTACCTATGCTTAAAACTAGCAATAACAAGTAAACATTTTAATCAGCTATGCCTTCGAAACTGATGGATGATTCTTGGGCAGACTGGCAGCTGGCTCGTAAGCAGCACCTGAGCTTACCTGGGCTTTTTTGCATTGGAGTCTGCATCCTGACAATCAGCTGCAGGTCGTTTCTCTGTTTTCACTGCAACAACAGAGGCCATTCAGCTCCTGAAACATGATTGAACACATGTTCCCACTATTGACCACTTCAGCTAACAATAAGCAACACGTCACAAAAATTCTGGAGATGAAAGGCTGCCACGTGCACACTGACCCTCGCTTTGTGAATCATACTGGAATCACATCATGTTGGAAATGACATTTGGCTTATCAATCTAATGATATGACTTTTAAACTTCCGAAAGACAATACGCCTTGACTGATGGTAAAATATGCTGTTAGTCATTACAAAAATACAACTAAAGGAAAGGCCAATGCTTTGAGTCACTGTTACAAGACAATGTGACGTTTATCCCCGAAACTTTAAAGTCAATGCCCAACCAGCCCAACACCAAGCAATATACAATATATTTGCCTTTTACCCAGTCCATGTTTAAACTGTTACCAACTGTAACATCAATTTCTACAGAGAAAACACCCCAGTAACATGTTATCTTACATTACTTCACAGCTAACATGAACGTACCTTTCAAGGGAGCGTTAACAAAAGCTACCATCACTCACCTTGATGTCGATAAGTCAGTGCCAAGTGTGTACGTCTGCTCAACAGTATATTGAATCCTTTTAATTCGAAGTTTGTGAAAGTCGTCAGTGTAAGTCAGTAATGTGAGCCACGTTTATTCAAGCTACCGGTATCCAATCAACACAAGTTTTCCAAGCGTTCGAAGTTAGCCTTCCCACTGTGTTAACGCTAATCTGTTGATAACGTAAGGTCGGCGTAGGGTCTTTCAATGGTAACTTAATGCATCACTAAAGGATCACAGACAGTCAAAAATACATCTTAAGTTAGCTTCGCTTAGTCAAGACTTTTGCCTTGAGCTAATAGCTAAACGCACGAAACGACCTGTATCTCACTTTTCTGAGGGCAGAGTAATGCAAATGTCATGCATCCGTTGTTAACAAAACAAAAATGAACAAAGCGAAAATAGCATCACTTAGCGACGGTTTAACCCCAGGACCATTATACATGGGCGCTGCTCATATATTACCTGTTTGTGTGTAAGTTTGGCGGAACTGTTGAAATCACCGCCTGCAGTGTCTTCCCAGATTTATGATGCGTTCGAATGTCGTACGATTAAAAAAAAAAAAAAAGACTCTTTAGCCTTTCATGCTCTAAAAATGCATGGATGCATGCAAAAGTTGTGTCTTTAACACGTCAAAAACGGACACATCAAATGAGAGTTGCCCATCGGTTAAACTGAATTAAAATAGATACAAGTTAAAGCCGGAAACAGCACACATGTAAAATCGGGATTTTCTAGTGCCTAAGGATATACAATACAAATATTATAGAATAACTTCTAATCCCCCAACCACCTCAAAATATACACAAATATTTCAATTTTCACTTATAAACAACGAAGTATGCAATATCAACCTAGAATGTAGCGATTTACAAAGAGCAGATGAAAGCAGCAACAACTAGTCCGTCTTTCCGAAGGTGTGACGTCAAAACATGTGAGCGTGCATTACACAACTGCCTTTTATTGTGCAGGTATATTCATTTCCATTTCTTTTTTTTTTTTAAATCTGTGCACTGTTTAAATTCTTTTAGAGTAAGCTACATTTTTCACTTCGTGATGTAGTATCATTCTGTTGAATCGGAAGAATCCAATTATGTATAATGAACTCAACCAATCTGTATGACCAGAAATCACCAATTAGATAATATTACACATGGCAAAAAAAAAAAGTGCTTAGAGCTTCCAACAAATATTAGCACGTTCTCCCTCATTCTCATGTAACTAAGAATACTACCAAATTGGTACTGTTGGGGCTAAACTAGTGTTTATCAGTGCACTTAATAGCAGACGTTATCTTAGATGTCCTGTTTTTTCCATAAACATGAGGCGTCCCCCATAACTTATCCTTATTAGGAACACCTTAGCATAGGCTTTGCTTCTTTCAAACTACTGCTAGCCTGCCACCTCCTGTTTAAGACGAGAACTGCATTTTATTTGGGATAAAAGCAGTTAAAATTCTTTGTAGATGTAGAAATGAATTGGATACGTATTCTAATTCTATTTTGTGAAGAATTACACTATGATTTCCATTGACTCCAACTCATGGTTGCATCCAATGGCAGAATATTCGATAAAATGCCTGAAAAATAGTCTAGGTTTGTATCATTCAAAAGCCCACTCACTGGCCATTTTCTCTTTTCAATTTATTTGAGAAATTGTCCACACTTCATGAGCAAAGTTTTTACATAACTCCATCAAAAATCACGTAAAATATCATTTTTTGGAGTGCCATGATCCACATTTACCTAGTAAGTAATAATTCAGAATTATGGTGCAATTCTGACAGTGTATAGAAAAATTTTAAATAATAGCCAAGTCAATGCATAAAAGTTGGAATTAAATGCTGAAATACATAAATGAATAAAGAGGGCACAATTTCAATCTATAAATATCAGTGCTTTCTAAGACACAATCAAGCATTATAAGGCATAGCATGTCATTCTTCAACATTCAAAAAACCCTACATTTAACAATTTTTTATCCAAAATCATCACCCTTTAAAGAATATTGAACTTGTAAGATCCGTAAATCTGTTTTTACAAATAAAGCTTCCCTGTTCATTACTCAACAGGGGAAAAGGCATAGCGGTCATATTTCATAACTCAAACCAATGCTCGCTCTCACTCTCTCACTCGTGAATGATTTTTCAGTCATGAATTTATATGAAAGAAAAATCCTAAATTATATTAGGCTCTTGTGAAGGCTAAAAATCTAACCCACAGATTCTGACGAGGTAAAGTCCCTAACAAAGTAAGATTTCCTTTTTTTCCAGTCTTGTTGAAGCAATCTGCTTAAATAGCAAATAAACTTCAAATAGCATGAAAAATAACAGTTGTGGAATTCTACTTAAAAGCAAATAATAAAAATATGTGATGACAAATGAAGTATGTATGAATTATAATTGTATAAATAACACAAACTCATTATTTGCTACTGAAATATCAGTCATGTTTCTGTTTACATTTATGATTTTTGACTTGTCTGATGAAGGCAAGGAAGTTACTCCTCACAGTTACATACTTTAAAATTACTTAACATCACCAACCTTAAATATGACTCTAAGGGCACAAAGGAATAGCACAGGACGTACACAGTATCAAACATTATCTCCTGTGTTCTGCTTCCTTTCACAGAGCTTGATAACAGCGTCAATGAAGAACTACAGAGTAAAGCAAGACATGTTCTGTGTGAATTTTGTTAATCAAAGCTGCTCTATACAGAGATAGAGCCCTCTCTGAAGTTGGTCTTCCCTATCAGAACGTTGAGAAGTATGGCCTTGCCCTCCCGGGTCTCCTTCTGAGCCTGTCTGATGATGTCACTTAGCCTGTCCCCATCTTCACGCCCTATAAGGTAGCCCTTACCACCATAACCATCTGCCACTACATGATAATCTGCAAAAAGGAGAAGAAAAGATATTTGTTACTGCCCCAACATCATACATAATTGTCCATTATGTACCAATTTTGGTAACCATATTTGATATACCCTGTCCATATTCTTCAAGCTATCACAGTCTGTGCAGTAAATGTACCTGTAAAAGCCAGGCCGCATGCCACATTGCTGCCAAGTATGGGAACCTGCTCTCTGGATATTTGACTCCAGCATGCATCATTTCCCACCACAGCTATAACTGGGGTCTAGAAAACAATAAAATGCACATTAGCGTAAGAAAAGGAAACATATTTGATTAATCATCCACAGCAGAAAAATAAACATCAAGTTAACATTAAAGCTGCCATAGGTCTGTTAAGCTTAATTAAAATGTTACTTACCAATCTGATATACAATATAATGTCTGTGGAATTGATCAATTACACAATAAACGTAGTAAAATTTACTGTATGTAATCATATATACACCTCTAACACTTATAAGACTTAGATAACACTGACTGATTGATATTACGCACCCATAAACCCACATTCATGAGGGACTGTTGCAGCATGCATCCGTTAAAGCAGGACAACTTTCACTCTACACAAGTTTTATTACTTTTTCCAAGAAGGTTATGTTTTTTTACGAACATTTTTGTAGGGATAGGCTTTGGCCAAAGAACCAGTGATTTGGTATTGGGAGAAATCCCAGTATTGTAAGATTGAGCACCTTGCCTTGGTGAAGGTTTGCAATTTAAGTGTACCCTACTTCTAATAAGCATATTGAAACTGGTGCTGGCACAACCTCCATATCTGCAATATTTTTTTTCTGGCATTTCTCATTTATCATATATAATAGAGTTGTTTATATACAAAAAAAATGTAAATATTGTGATAATGGATTTTACCTTGTGTCTAGTGAATGTGTCAAACTCTGCAACACTGTATCCTAAGGAGCCGTCACCATACACTATCCATACCTGAAAAAAAGCACACAAAGTACAGATCATAGATGGTCAGACAAGGCACTTTTAAAAATTACCGGATCAATACTATACCTCAGATTCAGGTCGGCACAGTTTGGCCCCAAGAGCAAATCCTCCACCAACTCCTAGAGTCCCAAATGCTCCTACAGGCACAAGTAACAATATATACCTTTATTCGGGTACGCATTGGAATATGCGTTTGGTATGTAAGTATGCAAAGATGTGTGACTGAGCTCAGAAGCACTGCTCTGCTTGAACCTTATTGTGTTGAGAAAAAATGAACAAATCAAATGGCTTGAAATGATTCATTAGCTTATTTTTTCCTGAAATCTCAAGCATTTTCTTCACAAATTTAAATAATCAAACATTTGTTTTATTGTTTTGTTGTTTTGGGTTTCTTTTTTACAATAAAACTTTAGTTTGGTGATGAGATTCAACCTGGGTCTAGCCAACGCAGAGGTCCTCTTGGTCTCATTATGTAAGCAGCACTTCCAACAAAATCACCACCATCAGCAACAATGATGCTGTCCTCTGACATCAGTTCATTCACACAATGGAGGACTTTCAAGGGATTTAAGTGGTGTTCAGTCTTCTCATCAGCTTTAACCCTGAAATAAAAAAAGAAATTCTGTATATCTTTGCTCCTCTAAATGTCCATAGCCTAACAAAGCATTATACTAACTTTACTTCTTCCCCAGAGTCTTAGTTCTTTATGATCCTACGGGCTTTTCTAGATCCATGGGAGCTTCTGCTGTGGTCCTGAATGATGCCTACTGCTCACATTATGACAGGAGATCCTGTGACTTGGATCCTAGGCTGTATTACCCAGCCTAGCCCATGGATTATTACAATGACTTCTGGACCAACATATTCTACCCACACTATATCTGGATTCATAAACTCATAAGAACTCAAACATTCTTAGTAAACTGTTATTGTCATGTTGTTGTGTTCTTAACAAGTGACATCTATTGCACGTCTGTCCTTCCTAGGGAGAGGGATTTAGCTCCAAAATGTACCTCTCTCAATATGTACCTCTCAGCATTAATGGTTCCTGCAAAGATGTACAAGTTACCCATGATGCCATGTGCACTATTGTACCCCTGAACTATCATTTTCCCTATCACTTTGCAATGACATCAATCTAGATGGCTATTATTTCCAAAAACAGTATAAAATGCAGACTCTTCAGATCACAACATGCTTTTTCACTTCAGGTCATTAAGCTTGTCTCAATTTGGTGAAACACAGCAATGTGAACTCAAAATGCTGTTTCTGTTTAATATGGAAAATAACGAGGTGTTAGAATTGTAAATGATCTGTACCGTCTGTTGTTACTTTTGTCCCTATTAGTTACATTAAAAAAATATTATTAATGCTGGTACTTTTATTTTAAAGAATAACATCGTCTTGAGAAATTAAGGAGAGTCATACTTTTGTGTGTTCAACACCTGGTGGGTACAACACTAGTCAAAAATTCGTTACTGAAGGTGACTGACAATGAGTGACAAAACATCTTCTTGTACT
>KV751336.1:2939299-3011255 GCA_001698575.1 Mola mola
TTAGATTCAGCATGAGTGGTTTGACAACTCAGATAAGCTTGTCAAAGTAGAAGTTGACAGCTTGTAGAAAATCCAGGATGAATTGTCTGAAACTGCATGGTTTTATCTTGTAACAACCAGCTCAAAGAAAGACAGGAATGACTTTGGTGGCTTAATGCTAATATAGGGGGAATATTTCAAAGTAATAGGTAGCCTGCCCAAGTCCTATTCAGTGCAGATTTAAGGTCCTGGATGTAGGATCATCCGCAGACCCAAATCTGCTGCTGAACTGATATAGGAAGGCAGGGACACCTTCTGTTTCAAAATCGTTGTTTTGATATTCCAGCTACTTCCCGTCATCTTCTGACACTATTTCGTCTGTCCCACCCTCTCTTTTTTATTGCGTGATTGCATCCAGATTCAGCTTAAAATTCAACGTTTGATTGACTGGGCTCGGGTTTGTTCCCCTCACGCACTTCCAGATTTTTGTGCCAACTCCATGACAACTGTCCCCAATTAGTGCAGACTGGCGCAGAATTTGCTCAACTGGGAATCATGGGTAAAATCTTGTAGTGTGTCCCCGGCTTTAGCCCTCCAGACCCTCCATGTGGGCTCATTTCTACTGCTTCATAGGAAGAAAAAACAGACCAATAATATGGAAAATCTTCAGAAATAGGTCATGAGTGCCAAATGAAAAAAATCAATGGTGCAGAAACACTATTCTTGCACCATTGATTTTCAAACCTGTACCTTGATGCTGAGCTTGCCGCGCTTCATCTGAAGGGAGGATGGTACTGAGAGGCCTCAAAGACTGTAAGTGGGACTATTGTTGTTCCAGAACAAATATATAATAGTTCTCTGTTTCTCGCTTTCACTCTCTGCAGCACTCAGTCAGAGAAGGGAGACTTTACACCAAACATAGTAAGTATAGTAGGTTATAAAGATGAAAGAATATAATGCTCTGTGTTTGTTTTGGGACTGTAGTCATAAGTTAGTGCACAACAGGATGAATAAATGTGTGTGTTATATTTAGGATAGTTAGCAATTATTTTTTCTACAAGGTTGATAGAAAGTGATCAACCAACTTAATAGGTTCTGATGTGTCACAAATTTCTTCAAATGTTTTTATTTATTTATTTATTTTTTTAATATCCATATGATGTTTTTTGATGTAACACCCATGGCCAAAAAGCAGTCATTGTCGAGGCTGAGGATTCTTGTTTATTTTCTACACTTCACGAATGACATTCTTCAAAAAACAAATTCTGACAACCGGGGTTTTCTAGGTAGAAAATGTTTGGAATCAATCTTGAGGACTCCCGGGGGTACGCTTAAAATTGTAGAAACAAAACATTCTGATGCATCAAAAGTAAGCCGGCCTTTTAGCTTCTTCTCTTGTTCCAGGGAATCAGTTTCTTGCTAAAACATGCTTAAAACAGACTAAATTCTGGGTGTCATTGTCAGTGGGGGCCCCATGGAATAAGTGACATTATACATGACATTCAGATCCTACAGAAATGACTGAATACAGGAAACCCATTTTAAAGCGATTACCACTGGCTGTCATTGAGTGCTACTGTGACAGTGACGGGAGAGGAGTACCATAGAGTCCCTGACTGTGGATACAGAACAAGGGTTACAATGTGTAACCTGGCGTACTGTATGTGATCGTCCACATTCATTCATTTGTTTACAGTTTTAGCTTTTGCTTATTTTATTTTATTTTATTTTTTACAGGAAGTTGCGTTCGACTAGAGGGTGGAGTTGGGAAGGACCGAAGTGCGGATCTGATGCAGAAACAACCACACGCTCATTCAGTACCAACACAACGCTGAGTGAGAATCTACGTGACTTGCAGTAATCCAGAGGTGAACCACAGATATATGTTGAAGTTATTTTAGTGGATTGATAGCATATGGACGCTATGGCAGATAATATCCTTAGATACTGGCTCTGTGTGTAAGTTTATGTAAAGTTGAATTAACCTTAACGTATGTAGAGTGACTGCTAAAATACGGTTTTTATTATTGGCCAGTGTTGACTATTAACAACAAAGCTTACAGTTTGTTTGTAGGTTAAAGATATTTGGTTATAGGCTGCTGTTTTGTGTGCGTCTTATTGTCTGATATGTTTGTACAGACAAAGGTACAGGCACAAGAGTGGCCGATCGTTCTGTAGATAATGTTACAGTCTAACAGACTGTTTATTAAAGTTCTATAAAGACAGGAACTTATTATTTTTCAGACACCTTTTTGTCATTCAATTAATAAGGGTGATGTTTCATTATTTTATTATTTTATTTATTTATTTATTTTTGGCTTACTTTATTACGTTGGCCCTCATGCATGAAATGCATCAGAAACACACATTATTGATCATCGGGCTTATTGTGATTATTATTATTATTGTTGTTGTTGTTGTTTTGGTATTGTTACGTACCTAGTCCCACACGCAGACGGAACTCACATGGGTTGTGGGGAATGATTGGAAACGGTGCGATGACTTCTGGATGTTAATGCGCAAATGGTTTCCGAGAAAATCGCAAAAACCTGCGACACTTTTTCAATAGGCAATAACGGGAAATGGACTTGAGAAGAGCTCAAACCCACTCAACTTTGGAATCATGCCACGTCCCAATACATTAACGTAGAAACGAGTCATAAGAGCGAGGACCTTTTGCAACTAAAGGGCATTCCGATCAGTTAAATCGTTTCCAAAAACACACAGTTTTCGTTTTGGTTGATTTTTGGCCCGTTTCTGACATTATAATGGGTGTGTATTGTGTAAGCTAGAGTGGTGAACCTTTTCCAGCTGTCTCTTACTCTTGTCTTTGCGTTGATTTTGAGCCCACAGTTTTCATGGCACATGCGTATTTTTTTTTATAAAAACGTGGGCATTGGTATTGTGACAGGACCCCCATTCAACTCTCTTATAAGGACCCATTATTTCTGACACTGAGCGGTGAAAACATTGAGAAAATCCAAAACAGGCCACTTTTTTCTTCCACTCTCATGTCCAAATTATGAACTCTACCTACACAAATTTTATTTCCATCTTTTCAGGTGGATGTCAGGACGCTCAGAGTGTGGTCAGTTCGACAATACAACCTGGGGTTTTCCTACACCAATCACTTTTCTGAGGGCTCTCCCTGCCAGTTCTCTCAGTGTTTAACAGCATTTAGAGTGTGGCGTCAGCTGTTGATTTGATCATTTCATTTAAGTTCCCCTTTTCTGATTGGTGGATTGACAGTGCCACTTGAACACTTTTAAATCATGAGCTATTGTACATGAAATGTGTGTTGCATTTTTTTGTCTGTGTCTGTGTCTGTCTGTCACTCACTGATACAGACACAGACACACAGAGAGAGAGAGAGACAGACATTTACACACACACACACACCGACCTCATGTTTGCTCAGAGTGGAAAAATGATAGTGAGATCAGCACATTCAGAAATGAAATACTAATGTCAGCTAACTCAAGCTAACAGCTTGTAGCTCAAGTGAAGTGTAGGTGAATGACTCTAACACCAGCTAATTGAACATAATGGGAGATAATGTAAGCTAATAATGGGATCCAACTCAATCATATGGCAGGTAACTCATAAAAATAGCTAACTGAAGCTAAAGGCAGCTAATTGAATTTAATTGGACCTAATGGCTGATAACTCAAGCTAACAGAAGCTAACTCTACATAAACAGCAGCTGAGAGAAAAGAGGACATAACAGGGGCTAAATCAAGCAAATAAGAGCTAACCAAAGCTAATGCCAGCTAATTGAAGCTAATCAGACCTAACTAAAGCTACTGGCAGCTAACTGAGGCTGATAATCACTGGTCAGGGATTGCGCCAAAGGACCCATGGGAGACATCAGGGCACACAATCAAAATTTCCCGTGAGGAATTTTCTAGTCACTATTACAACCATGTGATCATTGTCTAGGTCTGTTTTGCTGTCAAATGTGATAAATCATTTATATACATAAGAAACAGGAAACCACTGTATTCATCTCATCTCTTCTTCACCTTTGGCAGGCCAGTCTTGTCATGTGTTACAGTATCTGCAGTGATGACCTTATCAAATTATAGGCCTATAATTGGCTACAGAAATAATGACATTCTAATTTTCAGCCTAAAGTAACCATAATTGGTCTTAAAGAGATCTTGCTATAAATCTGACATGCACAGTATGATCGTGATTCTTATAATTTCTTGACTTTAATCTCAGGGAATTTTAGAATTTTAATACTGAGAAATTTCATTGTTTCTGAAAATTAAATTGTTTTGTAGAATTGTTTCATAAAAGTCACAGTTACCACTCTGTTGCATCACCTCTTTCTTTAATAACACTCTGCAGGTGTTTGGTAACTTAGGAGATCTATTACAGTAATGTTAAAGTTGTTTTCCCAGTCTGGCTTGCTGTAGGATTTCAGCTGTTCAACAGTTCAGCCAGGCAGGCCCATCTGGCACCCGGACTTTTTACTACAGAGCCATGATGTTATAATACAGGTAGAATATGGTCTCGCAATGTCTTACTAAAATAAGAAAGGCCTTCTGAAAAAGACATGGCCTACTTGTCGTAAAATGTCACTCCTAACCCACACCATGTGCACCCCCATACCATAATAGATCCTGGCATTTGAACTGTGTGCTGATAACAAGGTGGATGATCCCAGCTCTTCTTTTTATGCAATGGCAACCTGTTCGCAGGCAGTACATGTTGGTACTGTTCCCTGGCCCACACAGGGATGACACTAGAGAATCATGCCGTTTTTAATGAAGAAGTGCCGTCTGAGGGCTTGAAGATCACAGCCATCAAGTACTGCTTGTCGGCCTTGCTCAAATTCTTTGCATTTTTACTTTGAAAAACGTTACTGGGAGGATCGGTTGCTGAAGATGAAGGCCAGTGGCCTCGATACTCTCACAACGTAGGCTTTATTTGCTTCACAGCCGGTTAAGCTTAATGTGCCTTGAGGCTTTGAATGAATATTGTTAGATAGTTGTTTTACATGAAATGACAGATTACACAGATCCAATCGTGATGAGTTGAATCAAGATCACGTGGTGTAATTAGAAAATATATACAATATACAATCAATACATAAGATTGACCTAACACAGTAATGTTTACAGAATCAGTTTCATTTCCTTTTTTTCAGTTATGTGCCATGGAACCTGCACAAGCCTGAGCGAGGGGTGTTTAACTTTGAGAATGAGCTGGACTTAGAGTAAGCATCAAAGAAGGGAAAACGTTCTCTTTTGGAAGGCAGCTCTACTCCTGCAGATGGTGCTGCTGCACTGTAGAGGGCTTTAAGCTTTCACAATCAATCGTCAGTCAGGAAGAAAATAATTATAGTTATCCATTTAATTTTTTCATTAAGAAGGCACAGGTCAAAGTGTGTTGCTTGTTTCTAAATCTAGGTCCAGAAAAAATGGAAGGAAAAACTAAATAAAATGAAATATTTTATAATGACTGACTATTGAATATTTGACTGTAACTATGAATATTTGCAAGTGATGTTGATGTGATGTGTGATGTGTGAGTGATGTGACGATCTGTTATACTTTGAATATTGAACGATTACCTATTTCCACCTTATACCTGCTGCAGCAAATATTTTTAAGTGAACCAGCAATAAACTCTGTTGATCCACCCTCTGTTAGAGCCTATCTACACCTTGCTGCCAGCCTGCGCCTCTGGGTGATATTGCGTCCAGGACCCTGCATCTGTGCTGAGTGGGATTTCGGGGTTTTCCCAGGTAAAATATCACAGCTATATTGATTTTTTTTCCTTTGCATACATTTTGTATCTGCCTTAGAAGCATTGTGACTTTGTGGTGCATTATTTGAAAATGGCTGAGGACATTCTAAATTAATCAACTGAACTGGCTTTGGAATGAATGGTTCAGTCAGGTGAGCAGTTTGTTAGTGGTGTCTTTGCTGCAGGCTGAATCCATTCATCTCTAAATCTTACTTTGGTTTGGTGAATTCTTTAATTTGTGCTTGTCTCAAAAAAAAAGTGTTGCACATGTTTGATACTATGACAAAGGGTTTTATGCACAGTGCATCACATATTACAGCGAATCGCTGTTAATAAACTACCAGTCTTACTCAGATGATAGCCAGCAATAATGTAGCAAACTAATGAGATGTTAGAGAAAACGTTAAATAAAACTGACAGACTTATCTCCCTGAAAAGATGAATTTATTTAGTTATGTGATATTACAGGATAAAGACTGGAAATAGGTATTTTTGGAGTGGTGTTGCCCTCAGGGACTGTGACGTTGAAGTGATAATATTTGATAATCATCAAAATAGGGTGTTTTCAGGGGCACGCAGTTAGGCATATAAACTTCATCACATTTGTTGATAGTCATGCTTATTGCTTAAAACTAGGGGAGAGTACACAGCACTACATGGGGAGCTAGAGCCTTGGGTATTTTTAAAAGTTTTGTTGGGGATTTGTTTCAGTTGGCTACTATGCGACCCAAACATGAGGCTGAGAACAACCTATCCAGGATTCACTGATACAGTCAACTCCTTCTTTGATCAGCTTGTCAAAAAAATTGGTCCACATCAGGTACTTTCAATTGTAGCGTAAAGGATTTTTAAAGTAAGTACCTTGACTGATGTGCACAATATAAGATATTCTAGGAAAAAATGACATTTGAAGCTTAATGTTAAATAAAAAATATGACTGAAATACACAAGTGCTTAAAATAGAAAAGATTTTTTAAATGAATGTTCTGAGGTTTAATGTATGTGCACTTATATTCTAAAAACATTTAAGCATGCCTATTATTAAAAGAGTATCAAATCCCAAAAAGATCCTTGTATATTCAGGTTTTTTTTTATGCATGCAATTTTTTAGTAATCCCCTCCATTAAAAACAGCAATACAAACACCATGCGCACCTAAATGGAGTATTTACTTGTGTCCTCCAAGCCATATTTATGTATTTATTTGTTTTAATCAGCTGCTTGCATTATTAAACAATCTCAGGTTACATTATTTTACCTGTAGGTAAATTTGGTTTACAGCGAACACTTTACACTCATCACAGTTTAAATACATGATAAAATTTTCAGGTGCCAACCCCACTAAAACAGCTAAATAGTAAGGTGTCTGGCGCTATGTGGAACTACTAAGAACTCTTTGAAGAAAAGAAACAAAGCTCGTCAGAGATTGCCTCCAAAATCATTCAGTCAAGTTCTTTGGAGTAATTATGGAGTAAAAGATGTACTGTATTAGTTTGAACAGTTGGTTAACTTCCTATCTGATGTTAACATCATTGCTCTTTTGCGTTTTTTTTTTTTGGCTGAAGCTCTGGAAACAATCAATTTCCAGAAACTGAACCTAGATGACATCATGTATGTGAATGAAGTACAAGTGAGTCATATTTCTGTGTCACTGCTGTTGTTATTAATTACTATTGAATCCACATTTGTATATTTTGGAGTCAGTCCTTATTTACTGTCTGGTGTAATCAAAATTACTTTACTTGACATCAGAAAGCAGCTTTAGCAACCATTCCCCTAAATACATTATTTTCCAGGTAAATCCAAGGCATTGTTCAGAAAATTAGATTTTTTGGGTGTGCTTAGGCTGTATTCATAATTTATGAAGGTCTGCAAGGCTAATTGGATCAAAGCCACATTTGGAGGTGTTTTGAAATTTAGTTGTAATCAGATTGTGTTTTAGGGCTGGGACACACCAAGGTGGTGAGTAAGGAATCTCTGTGAATGTTTGAGGCCCTAGTTTTTTAGGTGTGTCCTGTACGTGGCATTGTCAATGTTTTTTTCACCTAATTTAACATGTTGTATGAGCGTTGGGTTGAGCAATGAGAGTGATCACACTAATTGACTGTTCATCTTAGCAAATGAGGGCACAAGAGTAGGGATGGAAGTGACAAAAAGGCAAAGCCCCGGGAGCCTGGTGCTGTACAATCATGTTTTGACTCATTTAGTGTGGTTTCTCCTCATCTTCCTTTCCAAAGAGTCAGGATTGAAAAACCAGTGCCACTTTCATCTTCCTAACAGATACATTGTGCTTTTTGGTGTCAATTTTTTTTTTTTCACAGTTTTTTATTCCAGAAGATATGTGTTCCAGTTTCCTTTACTGATTGACCAGGTGTGAAGAGGTAGTCCCTGCATGCAGGCACAGAATATATGTGGCAGTCTGCCGATGTCTTTGTGGTGTGCTCCAGTACAACCTTTTTGGTTCCATGTACTAGATGCAAAACTGCACAACAGGGTTTTTTTTTGTTGTGCCTAGTGCTTGACGTCAGTTTGGTGTTTTCCAGCAATTAGTTAGCACACTTAGCAGCTTATATTGTTTACATATATAACAACATAACCATATCAATTGAAGAAGCAGTGAAATGCCTCACAACATGATTTTTTTGAGAGCGATATCTCTGTTTCTCATGCTTCGGTGTTGTTGCTTCAGTATAAACTGCACCATCGGCATACTGTACGTAGTAACTGACACCGACACAGATAGGTTGATGATGTGTGGACACACAAATCTGTTCACTTGCAAAAACATGACGGCCTCTCCGTCTCAGAGATCTGATTTAAGAAACAGTTTTGCCTGCAATTGGAAGTAAACAACAACTTACAGTAGTTGTGTGATGTTTTCACAGCTACAGTATGTTAGCCCATTTTTCTTTCTTCTGCTAGCCTCAGAAGCCTAAGATGGTGCTGGAGTACTGGTCTGGCTGGTTTGATCTTTGGGGGGGACTTCATGTGTACAAAGCTGACAGTAAGACAGAAAGAACAGCATCTGATTAAAAGAACATGTATCTCCAAAACTCATTTTTTTTCAGGACCTTGAAACTACTTAGAAACTACTTACTTTGTCTTACAAGATAAACCCAATACAGTGTAATTAGACACATTTAATTTAATGTAATTACATTTTTTAAATCAAACTGGTAATGACATTTTGTCTATTTTTCTGACTGGCCAACAAGGGTTTGCATTAGATCACCCCCTCTTGACTTGGTGTGCATTTTACAGCACTTAAGTGTTTTTTCATGTTGATGAAAATGTTTTAGAGAATTTAGCATTTTTGGACGGGGTTATTTTTAGAAAAGGGAGAGGGAAAAACTTTTTACTTGCCTCAGTGTTTGGCCAGGCCTGAATTAAGGTGGATCACATGCTGTCACCAAAAAAAAAAATACAATACATTGTAATTAGACACATTTAGGACCCTAAATTAAAATATGTTTACACAGTAATCACTACTAGGTTTAATATTTTGAATAGACTTGTGTTTTATAATACTACCTAATGATGTTGTTTATGAGTTATTTACAAACTTCAAGTATCCTTTTTTATGTCCTACTAAGTTGGTAAACCATTAATAGCAGGCTGTTCTACATTTTTACATAGCACATTACCATAATCAAAGCTTTTTCTCTGAATTTTATTTTGAACAGGGGAACAGTCATCGAATATTGATGTGTGCATCAGTCCGACTCAGATCAAGGAAATCATGGAGCTTATCTATCCTCAGCTGACTTTATTTAGGCAATCGAAAGCTGTCTTTCTGAACCCTCAGCATTATTTATCTGATTCTGCACAACACTGTACTATAAATACTACATAATATGTCGTTCCACCATTTGTTTAAATACCCAAGGCTGACACCTACTAGGGAAGAATGTGGAAATTTTCTACACTGTAGAAAGCCAAAATCATCCAAAGTGGAGATACATTTTTTTTCATTGGACAAGGATGATTTACTTCATCCTAATTGAGAGATATATTCAGTTGACCAAAATGGTTAAAAGAGATGGTGTGATCCGTCTCTATGGGACATGATGCCACCATCAGGTTAACAATAACACATCAGACTGATCTGAGACTTTTTTTTAAAAAAATTCTTGCCTTGGTGTGGAATAGGCCTGAGTTAATCACATGCTGGATCACATGCTGTCCCTGAAAAAAAAATTAAAAGGTATTGGAAGAAAGATAGAAAGAGGACAATGAAAGATGGCAAATGAGACTAAAAGAATAGGGGCGAAAGAAAGGGATGTAGCTAAGACAAAAAACACAATATATTGAGTTAGCAAGGAACAAACGGGGAAGAGCCGCAACTGTAAGCTTCAATTTTTATACCACCATGCTGAAGATAGCCAGGGCCTGAGGTATTATGTTTGTGGGTTGTCTATCTATCCCCGCCACTCTTGAGAACGAGATATCTCAAGAATGCTTTAAGGGATTTCCTTTAAACTTTGCATAATTATCCACTCTGACTCAACAGTGAACTCATTAGATTTTGGAGGTCATTGGTCAAGGTCACTAAGCCTCCATGTGGGTCACACCTGTGAATGTGAATAAACTCAGATCAAAGCCACTGATGACTGTGTCACATGTCACAAAAATGGGACTCCAATGCAGAAACTGATCAGGTTAAACAATGTCTTTATTTACAGAAAACGAAGTCCAACAGAAATAGTCCGTGAAGATACCGGTAACAATATGCAAAGTACAACCAAAACAGGAAACGGAGACTGAGCTCGACGTTCTGAAAAAAAAATAACCCAACAAAGTAACAACAGAAGGAGAGAACAGAAAGCGAGGCAGAACAAACAAGCCTGAATCAAAAATCACAAGAAGAACCAAGAGTGAGGCAGAGGCGAGGCTGACTGAGGCACACTGCATATCCTGAACAAAAACAGAGAAAAGACATGATCAAAAACACGAACAAAAAACGGTCATGAGAGACTCCGAAATAGCAGGAATAAACGTGAGAGATCACCGAACAAGCAGGATACTCTAGCACTGAAGAGAAGTCCAAGGAGGGTATTTGTAGTGGATTGATTGCTGGTAAATGCAGGGCAGGTGTGCCTCGTCAGCCATGGGAGGAAGAGAGCACTGGGAAAAAACACAGGGAAGAGGGGCAGGGGACGCAGGAGCACAGAGAGCAACAGGACAGGCAATCAAAACAGCAAGCAAAAACATAAACCATGACAGATTGGCTTTTATCAGTAGACGAGTTTTGCCCCGTTGAAAAATTTGTGATACACAAATCATAAGACACTCTTCATTATCTTTATTTGACCATTTTTTTTAAATTTAATTTAATTACTGCCACTAATGTTTTTCAAAATTTCCTATATCCTTATTTACTTGTGTTTCTTTTATACAGCAATTTGAGCCCCATACACTTAACTAGCTTTTAATCCAGAGTCTATTTCAAAACATGCATCTAAACCTTTTAAAAAACATTAGATTCCTACTAACACACAGTACCACAAAAAACGTCCCAGCACTTGTTGTTGACCCACCACTGTACATTCACTGTCTGCTTTGTATGACTTGCGGAGGCGTACAACCGAAAGGAGGTAATTTTTCTAGTTTATTGTAATCTTAAATCTTTAACCTGCTATTGCATTACACCCAACAACATCAACCACATTCACTCATTCATTCATTTCAATATTTGATGAGATTTTTAGGTTATTTGTGTTGGATTTCACATTATTTGTTAACATAATTTGTACACATGGGGTCTGTGATAGAAGCTGAAGCTAATATGTTTTCCACAAACATACACTCCTCAAACCGCTGCTTATACTTAAGACTAATGCTTTTGCTGAAGAGTGACAGATGGTTGTTATATTGATGCCTTTTGTCATAAAATGTTACCTTAAACATGTATGTGTATTGCTCTTCAGTAGCAGTGTTAAAAATGACGGAAAAAATGTTTGTGTGAACAAGAATAACTACCTTTTAGATACAGGCTTCAGTGAGTTTTTAAAGTGGAAATGTTTGGGATGTTGTTTTGTTGAGAAGACTTTGACTACGATTGTCCTCTCCTGTCTGGTGGAGGACCCACCTGCCCCCCGGTGGAGGATTTTCAATGCCTCTGTTGCCCATGGTTTCAATTAGTCTAAACATACAGTATCTACAGTATGTGCAATTTGCTATCAAGCTATAATGTCTGATAAAATTCAGGCTGTACATTTGCTATAATATTTAACTGCCTGCACCTGATCATAAGACATAAGAAATAGTGCAAGACTTTTGCTGAAGTTATGTTTTAGTCATGGGCTACAATACATATTGGATATCCTCTAGGCTTAACCAATGTGTTCCTTCCCTGGGAATACACTTGCTGACCAGATTTCTGGAGGAAATGGAAATTTCTATCTGTTTATTTATGAAGTGTACTGCTTGTTGATGTTGGTTGGTGCAGTGCTACATTTCTTTATTTCAGCAGCTGTCAATCACCAATACAATAGTGATTGGAAATATCTGGAAACCATTGCTCTTGGCCCTTTTTAAAGAGTTGTATACAGTATATATTATAGGGCTGAATAGCATTTTCAGGGTTTTGAAACTTCAATGGCAATTGCCTATGAATATTCAACATTCAATGGGGGTAGGGGTGGCAGTCCTCTGTGCTTCCCAATTTAATAGCAAATGAGCGAAATGGGGTGTACCATCTCTCCATAAAGAGATACTTTGTGCACTCTGAACTAGACGCAGCCCATCGGCCCTACATTAGCATTTCCTGTTGAACCTGTTCCATTGTTAAAGTTAATGTTTTTTGCATTTATACTTGTCTGTGTGAAACACAGATTATACGCTATGTACTTAAATTCATTGTTACTGCCAAAAGCTCTAAACATTTTTTGATGTCTTTTAAAACTGCAACTGTGAATGCAAACTTTTACTGCCACTTCACTCTGTTTAAAAGGTCGTTATAATTACTTTGAGGCCAAACAGGATGTTCAGGAAATGAATCGGAACAGTGGTTGAGAATTTTATTATATTTATTGCTCTTAGCATTAATTGATGGCTTGCCCCTGCCCAGGGAGTAGGGCACCTCATTGATCTGTGACACAGTCAAAATGAATGAAATCATGTCATGGTGATCCTTCTTTTCAACATGCAGCCCATTTAATTTGTTCAGTAGCTCTGAAGACCTTTCACTGTTCACTTTAAAGGTCCAAATTATAGCCGTCATTGATTTTATGCCTCCCAGACTTCTCAAGAGGTTTTTTATAGTGTTGGCACATCTGTTAAAGCAAAAAGCTTTCCACCCCATTGGCTGTTGGCAACCAATTTAACAAAAAAAGTTTGTGTCAGAAAGACAGTGCAGGATGTCCAAAAACCTTCTTCAGCTAAATGAAACAAAGAGGAAATAATCCTCTTCATTTGTCCAAAGTCCATCCCTATTTTACAGAAATGTCTTGTCTTTAGATGTCACATAGTAGTCAGTAACCTACAGGTTGATGTTAGACAGTGAACAAATGCTCATCTGTTAAGAAGCGTCTCTCATTTTTTTGTATTTCTTTAATGCTCTCATCCCAGAATACTGAATTCATTGTATTTAGGGTTGAGTAAAGAAAAAAAAAAAAAACGCCACATGGCTTCAGCTAATACAAAGTGTCGTAGATGAGATCAGTTGGTTGCCAGTCAGTTTTATAATTGATTTTACTGATCAAGTCAAAGCTATATTTCTGAATTGCTTCTCCCATATGAAACAGGATGCAGCCTCAGATCCTCAGGCATGGCTCTAGCTGTTTACTAAAGCAACAAAAATGATGGCTTAAGTAGTTTAAGGCCCATGAGCTCTGAAACATTCTGCCTGTGGACCTGAGGCTTGGTGAATCAGTGACATATTTCAAAATAATTTATTCATTTGCATTAAAGAAAACCAAAACAAACAAACAAAAAAACTGCACATTATGATGGTGTATATTCAGTCTAACGGGAATTGCTCTCCTGGTGGGTTTCAGGGTTTAGTTTTTGCTTATGTGGGCCAATGAATAAGAACAACCCAACATAGCAAACTGCTGCCAAGGCTTAACAATCTCACAATGTATTAATCACCCTATATTAATGCCTCACGCCCAATGTTGACATGATGTTTCAATTCCCTCAACCTCATAATATATGTTAAGTATTTGGATTTGTGTTAATAAATTCAGTTGTTTAGAACTTATGCACTTCTTCCTCTTTCGGCTTTACCTAGGTTTTTCTTGATAATGCAACAGTGAATCATCCTCCGCTAACTTATTTCTAGTGCCGGACCCTAGCCCGGATAAATTGTGAGTGTTGCGTCAGGAAGGGCATCTGCCGTAAAAACTGAGCCAAATCAAACATGCGTCACGAAAAGTAATTCACAAAAAACTAAATGTCCTTAATGGCGACATTTTGCATATGATGATTTGTAATATATCATGATAATTTTACCTTTTGATTTGGATAATGATATAATATATATGTATGTATAGGATACTCACCCTCTCATAAAATCTGAAAATGCCCTCAGAAATATCATATTTCAGACAGAGCCTCAATCTTCCTTTTTTTCTGCACACAGAACACACCTAGCAGTTGTTCACAATTAGTACCACCACAGCTAGAAACCAACTGAGCACCCCTCTCACTCACCCTGCTATTATTATTCACTGAGGCCCATGCCCTTGATCAAATCAAGTCCAATTTCAATACTTAATTACTTGATCTGTTATGTTGGCTACAAAAAAGAGGTAGTTAATTTGTGCAGGAACAAAGGCAATTTTTATGGGGCCAAGTATTGCCTTGTAATAAATTATAGTACCCTGCAATAGTATGTTTGAAAAGAGGTCTGTCAGTGTTTCAAATTAAGTGGAATTGAGGGCAATAGGATTATAGAAACAGTGGCTCGGCCTTCTTGAAGGTGGTCAAATTGATCTTTTTTGTTTTTCATGAGTCTGAGTGTGAAGCTTTGTACTTGTCATTATTATTTATTTATTTTAATCACAATTTTAATTTTATGTTTGAATAATTAAAAGGACAATTCAAACCCCAAATCAAAATGCACCTTTTCTGTTTACCTGCACTGCTAATTACTTTATCTACATTGTTTAGGTCTGAGTTGTTTACTTTTGGAAAATATCTGCAGTGGAGATGTCTGCTTCTTTCTAACATAATGGAACCAGAGTAGATGGCAGTGACATTATTACATCATGACATCATTAAACTGCTCACAACAAGTTCTGTTGTTTATCTTGAGTCTTGGTTTCTTTAAAGAGACATTGCTGTTGAGTTTTTCAAATATATTTCATGTATGGGGCTTTGCTATGAACAAAGTGCCACATACAGGTAGTCCCTGGATTTTTGAAAAAGGTGGACATCTCTACAGTTAATATCTCCAAAACATAGCAACTTACATCAAAATAAAACAGATTAATAGCACTACAGGTAAGAATGTAAGAAAATATATATCATATGTTATAAAATTTGAAAAATTATGCATTAAAACTGACGTCTTTCCTTTCCTTTGTTTACCAGACTTCATGTCTGTGGTCACAGAGATTCTTAAATTGGACTTGTCCATCAACCTCTACATGTTCCATGGAGGGACAAATTTTGGGTTCATGAATGGGGCGTTTGATCGACCTACCAGTACCTAAACCTATGGTAACAAGCTATGTTATGTTTAATTAATCTGTTTCTGAACAGTTCATTGGACTAAACAAAATCCCTGTGAGTTACTGGGTAGTATATACAGGCTTCAAGTATTACTCAAACAGGAAAGATTCAAACCAAACCTGCCTTTTAACAGACCAATTACTTACACTTCCTAAAAAGCCTATTGATTCACCAAAGCTGGCTGAGTCTCTAAAGATTTTTTTGAAAACAATATTGATTCAGAAGTGCACATAATCATCAACCTTTTTGAAATATAATTAGTAAATAGAGTCTGGATGTATTGAGTACCTGTAGATAGCACAATCCTTACTCCTGAGCCTCTGACTTTCAGTTGATTTGGAGTTTAAATATGCAGTGCACAGTAATTAATTCATTACCAAATAAAATGCATGTGAAATGTAAATGAAAGATGGTACAGTGGGTTTCATGTCCTCCTCAACCGTACGTAACATTGTAATGACCTCATTCTTGAGAAAAGCGAGGACCTCAACAGTCTTCAAACACATGTTTACTCCCCTGGACACCCTATAACTCTCTGATTCAAATGGCTCAATTTTTTGTCAAGATAACCCAAAATGTGTCTCAGTCTGCTGCCATCTGAAGATGTTTGATAGGATGGCGCAGTGAAAGCATCTGCCATGTTAAGAGGTGTTCTTGCCTCTGCTCCTCTGTAGCTCCTGAGCCCACTGTTCTGATAGAGCATTATCTTTCAGATTATGATGCTCCATTATCCGTGGCTGGGGATTACACCACCAAGTACCATCTTCTGAGGAATTTATTCAGCTTCTACCACAGTGAGTGTTGTGTGTTGTTGCTGAGTGGGGCCCCACATCTACTGTCTCCCTTTCTCTCCTTTCCCTTTCATCTCCCTACTTAAGTTAATACTCCTTGTAGAACCTGCTCTCTGTTGGTTTAGGTAGGATAACTTTGCATATGATTTCAAGCACCGATTAGATATGGTTTTGTGTGTATTAGTGCATATGGGTGAGATTTCCGCTCAAGTCAGCAACCGTCAATTACCCCCACTGTGAAGATTAAATGCTAGTTCTTTAATCGTGTTTATTGCTCAGCCATTACTCTCTATTTGTAAAACAAAGGTTTGTATTTGGTGGCAGAAGTCTTAACTGTTTTGTGGCCTGGAGTGGAAATGAATCTGTTCTCAATCTGGGACTAGATTTGTAGAGCACTACAAAGTAACAATTTGCTCAGAGTTGTGGAGATTGAAAGTTAGCTAGCTAGCTGAAAGACATCCTGTGTGTGATTCGTCCTTATGTTTTGTAGTAGCAGTGGCCATGATATGAGAGGGAGTCTGAGAAGGCTTTGTGTTTTACTATGCAACTAAAAACACATGACTTAATTCCTTAATTAGATCAGTTTTATATTTTAATATTTTTTAGTTGTCAAATAATGTACATTGTGTCAGTTACCCTTTGCCCTTCAGTGTTGGTGTTGCATAACATGCCATGGATTCAGGCTGATGTGTCAAAAGTCTTTTCAGCTCATTAACAACAAATAAGAACTAGCGTCTATCTCCTATATGCAGTAGTACATTGCCAAAGTCTATCCTGCACAGTATTATCTGTGAAATAGTTTCATAGAGAAGTGTTTTAGGTACATTTTTATATTTGACACATTATATACATTACCAAAGGCACTGACTTGTATGTTGTAGATATCCATCTAAAGTGATCCAATTGTTACCACTCGGTGAGAAGGAAATGCTGTCACGCCATTTTAAAGCAGTTTTAGCTCATGAACACCCACAGCTAATCCTCGTAAAGACACTGATTTATAACATGGAGCACAAATGGCTCACCCAAGTAGCCTTAATACCAGTTTCCAAGCGACAAGTTGATTTAATAATTGTATCAAGAGATTCATAGAATTTTGTGAATGAATACTCATTCAAGAGAATTCCCAATGGGACACCCTGCAATTAATAGGTGTTTCACCACTGAAAATATGGTCTTGTTTTCGCTTTGCTCAAAGAAGGAAAATCTACAACAGCCAGGGTGCACTGTGCTGAGACAGACAAATAAAGGAAACAGTCGGTGGGTGTCATCGGTGGGTAGCAGTCGGTTGCCTAATCTTACCGTTTGACCTGAGTTTGGAGTGACACACCCTGATCTGACTACAAGCAGTTGTGTATCTGTGGAGGCAGACATATAGAAACAAGTAAGTATAATCTGTAGTTATTATGGCAGCCAGCAAAAGATGTTATCAGATAACGAATGGGCTAAACACAGGTGTAATGTTGTTGATTTACTGTTAATGCGCAAGTCAAGAAATCTGACTGGTTTGGAGCTGTGATTTATCACTGTTTAAAACTATCATGTCTTATTCCCTTACATGAATCTCTGTAACTCCCCATGTAAGTAGTTCTGATTTACTCTTCTTGGATATATACAACACAGTCTATCACAATTGCTATGAAATAAAAATATTTAAAAACTGCCTCTGATGAAAATCCCGTTCTGTCCTTGTTAACATGTCCATACGGTGTTTATTAATTGCTACCACATACAACATACACATCATTACTGAAATAAGCAGTTAAAGACATGGCTAAGGATTACTGCCTTTCCCCTTCGGTCCATCAAGGACAGTCTCAGAATAAGCATCTGACAGCCTGGACGTTCTACCATTTTACCATTCTGATGCATCAGCTTGTAGGCACAAATAGCTCTTCATTTTCTTTCTGGGAATCCGTGTCTGATTCAAACATTTATGGTTGGTTTACTCCAATGTTACAACTTGCAACTGTGCAGTGTATAGTAAACTATTTTAAAAATTAGAAGATGCCAGACCAGGAAAGCTCTGGATTGTTCTGCAGAGCGGCGAGTGGAAATGGGGCACATTCATGGATTCCCACAACCTAGGACAGGCAAAGCTGTAGATTTACATTAAGGCCACAAAGAGATTTTTGTCATGAAAAAAAAAAAAACAAAACTATAAAATTTCCTTGCGAGTAATTTTGAATGTGAATATCCTTTGGATCAATCCCTGACATGTGATTATTAGCTTCAGTTAGCTCCAAATAGCTTCAATTAGCTTGCATTAGCTTCAGATTGATGCTGTTACCTTCAGTTAGGTGCTGTTGGCTTGAGTTACCTGTTGTTAGCTTCAGTTAACTCCCACTATCTTTAAATTGCTGCCACTATCTTTAGTTAGTTGTCATTATGTCATTGTGTATGTATCTCCTATCTATGTAGCTCCCAATGTAGCTCCCCTCCTAACTGCACTTGACTGGCCTTAGTTTCACTTAGCTCTGATTAGCTTCATTTACTTACAATTATCGTCACTTAGCTGCTGTTAGCTTCTGTTATCTCCAGTAACGTAAACTAGCTGTGGTTAGCATCAATGAGCTCCCAATATCTTCAGTTAGCTATGTCAGGGTGTTCGTTGATTTGAGAGAGGACAAATAACGACGCTAGGTTTCCCCATTTATTGTAAGAGTTGAATCGTCAAAACATGGCAGTACGTACAGGACCTCCCTTGTTTGGCAAATCGCAGTCAGCGGAGTGCTGTTACTCTGCAACCAGCCGCCCAAAAAAGGATGCACAATAATTGTAGCATACAAATATATACTGTTTGTAGTAGAACACTGTGTGTAATTCTATTGGCAAGAAAAGGTGGGGAGGAGCTGTGGTTTAGACTTAGCTCTCCCTTCGTTGGCGCACAGACTGGTCAGTCTCTTGGCACACGAACCAATCGATGGAAGAGGACGATGCCCTGTGGAAGGAATCCTCCCTGTCTCAACTGGCATAATAAGCCTAGTGTGCAAGTAAACTAGAAAAACATATCTGTGGCTTATGGCCTTGACTTGTTGCAAAGGGAGTACATTGCATTCTTTCTGTTATCCTGCAGCTGTGTCACTCATATGTGTTAATCCTTCGTACCACGGGGCTCATGCTTGATCCAAAACTCATCTACCTGCAGGATACTGTCTATTTTGGTATTAAGCATATTAATATATCAATTAGCATAATGCTGTAGCTGTAAGTAAAAATAGAAATAGCCTAACAGCTACCATTAATCTCACTTAACTGCCATTCACTTCATTTAGCTCTTATTTGCTTTATTTAGCTTTACTTTACTTTGAATTTGCTCCCTTCATTACCCTATGTTATCTCCCATTACATTCAAGTAGCTGCTGTTAGAGTCATCCACCTACAATTTGCTTGAGTTACAAGCTGTTAGCTTGTGATTACTCAATTTTGCTTCAGTCAGCTGGCATTAGCATTTTATTTGTGAGTGCTGATTTCCCTTTCATATTCTACCCTGAGCAAACATGAGGTCGTTGTGTGTGTGGGTTTGTGTATCAGTGACTGACTGACACAGACACACAGAGAAATGCAACACGCATTTCATGTACAATAGCTCATGATTTAAAAGTGTTCAAGTGGCACTGTCAATCCACCAATCAGAAAAGGGGAACTTAAATTAAATTAGCAAATCAACAGCTGTTTACATGTAACTAACACCACACTCTAAATGCTAGTAAGCACACTGAGTGAACTGCCAGGGGGAGCCTTTGGAAAAGTGATTGGTATAGGAAAACCGTAGGTTGTATTGTCAAACTGACCACACTCTGAGCATCCTAACAAGGTCCTGAAAAGGTGGATATAAGATTTGAGTAGGTAGAGCTCATAATTTTGAAATAAGAGTGGGAGAAAAAACTGGAAAATTCTGGGTTTTGTCAACATTTTCTCTGCTCTGTTTATAATGGTGCCTTATGAGAGAATTGGCTAGTGGTCCTGTCACTCTTGGGCTCCCTGAAACAAAAATATAAGTCTGTTGGATTACAAACCAATATGGGAAGAACCACAAGACCAGTGCTTAAGTTTTTCAGAAAAAATTATGTGTGTCATCTGAAAATTGTGGGCTTGAGAGCAATGTAAACTCAAGAGAGGCCTCTGAAGTATGATGTCATCCGTTCTAGCTCACGCAATACACACTTATTATAAAGTAAGAAACGGACCAAAAATCGACCGAAACAAAAACTGCATGTTTTCGGAACCGGTTTGACTGATCATAATGCCCTTTAAGCTGCATAAAGTCCTCATTCCTGTGACCCTTTCAAACTTTTCTACATTAATGTATTGCAACATAGCATGCTTCCAAAGTTGAGCTGGTTTGAGCTCTTCTCAAGTCGATTTCCCATTATTGTGTATTCAAAAAGATTTTGCATTTTTCTGCGATTTTCTTGGAAATCGTTTGTGCATTAACATATAGAAGTTATAGCACACCATTCCAGATCATTCCTCACGATCCCTGTGAATTACGTTTCCGTAGGACAAAGGGTGCAGGACTAGTTACGCAGCAAAATTTCTGACGAAAAGGAGTCAGAATAAGCCAGACGAATGGTGATATATGGGCACAAATGGATATGTGATTTTAAGAAACAGAAACTAATTTTTAAAGGTACAATCAGTGTCTGGGGCAGGTCTTTAAGATCAATTCTGACATCTATGGTGGCTTAAGTGGGGTTCTGCAGTATATTTCCAGTGTAAAAATCACCTGAACTCAAATTATGTAAAATATAGGTCAATTAATTAATGGTCTGTGTCTTTCTGTCGTGATCCAACACAGAATGGACCCACAAAAGCAGCATCATAAGTAAGTTATCAGATTTAGTCAGTTTTATTCATTCCAAAGTCAGTACACAGGCAATTTGTCAGGCAACCTTTAAAACATGGCAAGCACAAGGGATGTTTAAGATACAAACAAAAGCTGGTGCACTAGAACTACAGGGGAAATAATGCTGAAAAAGCAGGAAGCACAAAACAACAAACTGACAAAATCCAAAATCTAACTTAAGGTTGCTTGATGGAACCTTACATTCTCCTACACATCTAGAAGGTTTCACATACATCATACTAAAGTGAAATGATCAAAAGTAAAACAGCTGTCCTCGTAAAAACCCTTTGGCCATCTGAGGTGTCAATAAATATTTATTTTACAATCTATCCATTCTGTTGCTTTTGTTTTTACAGCATAAATTTCCCAAAATACTTGGTGCAGTGACATTCATGCAAACATGTAAATGGTTAAAATAACTAAGAGCAGTCTCTCTAATCAAGAAAGCAGATAATTTAAGAAAACTCATACATCAATTCAACGTACAATAAAAAGAATCATCCTTAAAGCTTGTGCCAGTCCACTTTATTTAAAAGCTGGTGTGAGTTTTCGGATCTAAGAAAATCATGTTTTAATGGGCAGCAGGTGATTACTTTTAAGTGTTACCTTGATTTGAATTAACTGTCAGGGCCAATCTATGCATCACCAGTCTTGGCTATTGTCCAGTTCAGCACCCAGCCGCGGGATTTATATGATTATATATTCCAAATAAACTAAGATAACATAATTATGGGGTGACTGCAGTGTTAAGACTGAACTGGTAGGTTACGCTAGGTAAAGTTGGGTAATATTTAGACCTCTGAGCTAGTGCGTTGCATAGCAACTGGTAGCCAGGAGGACCTGTTTCTTTGTTGGAACAAAGCTTCATAAAGTTGCTAATAAAATTGAACAATGCCTGATATAATCACAGTGTAACATGATTTGTGATGAGCTGTTGCTTGAATAATACCCACATATTGATGATAAACAGCTGGTTGGATATTGCAAGTTTCCCCCTTGTCCTAGCTTCTTTAAAAGTGCATTTTAGTAAAAATATGAAGTAGTAGTGAAAATTTTTGAAGGTCAAACTCTAGTGGCCCAAAAGTTAATAATTCATGCCACTTTCCTTTTTATTATCAAATGTAGTCAAAATAGGGGTTTACAATTTTACGTTTGCAAATCAGTCCTCTTTTTTCTACAATATGTAGTTGTAAAGATTTATGCAGTTTTAGATATATCTGTGCAGTAACAATAGACACGTTTTTTGCTCTGATATATTATTATTAAATAAATGTTAATTGTACGTAATGACAACAGAGTAATTGAATAGTTTATATCTGTTATAACTTTTTAATTTCAAAAATGAAAATCCTATCCTATTTTTGAAACGTGTTTACTGCTCCTTGTGCGCAGTGTACATCATGCTGTCATAACTAGTAAATCCCCTTGTTTGCATGGTTTGCTAAAGGATGAAGAACATTTTAATCCAAATGGAGAAACCTGCAGTATACTTCAGTGTTCCTCTTTGTTTTCTTTCAGCCCAGCCTGTCTGTAAACTGCCCACAAATATAAAAAAATGGCGGTGCCTGTTCACGCAGCGGCTCCTCTCTGTCCCAATGGAACGGTGCTTTTGTATTTTATGTCTTGTGTCACAGTGTTTTTGCACATTCTTGTTGCAACTACCTCTACAAAAGCGAACATACAGCCGTGAGTTTCTGCTCGACGTCGGCTATCCCCACCATCGTACTAGCCAACGTACGTTCTTTGGATAATAAACTGGACTACATCCGATTACTGAGCTCTACTCCGAGGACTATGGGAGAATGTTGTGTTTTCGTGTTTGCGGAAACGTGGCTCAACAGCAGTGTCCTGGCCTGTGCCATTCAGCTCGAATGGCTGACGTGCTACCGAGTGGACAGAGCTGTCGTCGAAGGAGGTAATACCCGCGGCGGTGGGCTCTGTGTTTACATCAGTGACGCCGGGTGCAGTGATGCTGTTGTGGTGTGCAAACTCTGCTCACCACTGGTAGAGTTTGTGGTTATAAAGAGCCGACCACCCTACCTGAACGCACTGAAGGCACTGAACGAACTGTACCAGCACCTCAGTGAGCAAACTCTTTATTTGTTTTTCCATTTTGTAATGTTTGCATTCAGAGAGACCAGTGAACATGGAGAACCTCCCTGTCAACAACAATGGCCAATCATACGTCTTCACGCTGTACGAGACCACCATCAACAGTGGAGGGACCCTCAACTCCCAGAACAGCGTCAGAGACAGAGCACTGGTGAGGACAGGAGGATGTCGCCACAATGCCTCTCAGTTTCTTTAGTGATAACAGGGAGAAAGCTGCTGTGTTCATGTTAGAAATGACAGCTCTACTCAGTGAGCCTGTGGAGTGCAAGTTCTGGCTACAACCAACTGTTCTGCTATAAAAGTCAGAGTTGGAAGAACATTGACAGTGCCAAATTGAATATTAGGCCAAATACATTTCACTTTTGCTTTATCCAATTTTAGTTTTTCAAAATGAGTTTTCCACTTGATCATTTTTTCCTTCTCAGGTTTTCGTGGACAGACATTTTGTTGCTGTTATGGATTATGAGACACAAACTGTCTCTTCCGGATGATCTTTTTCTTTGTTTGTGTCTGTCCTTCTGAATGCAGTTTGTCTTGGAGTTGCTTGTCTGTTATTAGCTCATTTCAAAAGGATATACAGTAGTTGTTAATATTTAATAACATGCTTTATATTAAAGCCTCTGGATGTTTATAGATAACTTTGGCAATGCTAAGACAACAGGACATCATCAAACAACTGTTTTTCTTTTAAAGTTTGGTCAGTTGACCTCACAGTAATGGGCAGGCCTGTCATAGTTTTAACGAGCAGAAGGACCCAAACATAAGACACAGACTTTGGTGCAGAGGGTTTTATTGTGAGAAGGTGAAGCGTTGAGGTTTCTCTGAGGGAGCAGGTCCAGTGCGAATGGCAGTGCAGTTGAGCTGGTGTTTCTAGGGTCAGAGGAGATTGAGGCAAGTAGAAAGCCACTGGTAAAAACACAGTCATAAAAATGACACAGAGCGTAATTCTCAGAAAGTAGGCCAGAGCAACGAGTACCACGTGAATGACTGGACGATCTGACGATGAATATCTGAAGGAACCGGGTTTAAATGCAGGGACTGATGAGTGATGAGGTGTGTCACCTGCTGCATCTGCCACTCAGTGAACTTCTCCCAAGAGGGAGAGAGAAAAACACAAGGGGGAGGGGCCGAGGGCATGATCTCCCAAACTTATGACAAGACCAGATAAATAACTAAATCCAGAGTAGTTAAGATGAATTTTTCCTTTAATGGAGGGACACTGCTGTGTGTCAGTAATGCCACTCAAGATTTCCATGTTTTCCACTGAAGGTAAAAAGAACTGGTGGAGAACTGAGGAAGAGTGAATTACAGGAAAACCATGGATGAGCAACGCAAAGGTATAAATTGTTTGGCAAACTGATTTTTAGATGTCTTGTTGAAAGATTATTTTTTGCTGGAGACATGAAAGAAAATGATTAACAAGCATCTCTAGACCTGTAAGCAGTCGTAAAGTAGCTTTGATTCACCTTTCAGGTCTTGTTGGAGACATTGAGTTGAACAAGAATGTCCTCCGAGACTTCATTATTCACTGGGTATGAGGCCAGGCTTTGTTAACAGGTTTGTGCCTCTCAATTGTAATTCGCATGCCTACCATGTCAGTGTTTCTTACACAGGGAACCTGATGTCAACATTCAGAACTCAAAAATTCAGTGTCATATCTCAAGCAATCCTGTCTTAAAAACTGTGCAGGAGGTAGCTATTATCACGACAAACAGTTAAGGTTTGCGTTGTTGTCAATGCTTAAGAGGATGAACATAACAGAGAGGTTTTTATGTTTGTGTCACTAAGATTAAGGCAGACAGATCACTGTGACATTTGCACAGTGAAAGTTAACAGCACAAACTGTTCATTATATACAGCATGGATACTCAATCAGATTTGTATCTGGCAAATTTTGAGGCCATGTTGACACTTTAAGGTCTTTGTTACATTCTTTTGGCCATTCCTGAGCAGTTATTTGTGGTGTGACAGTATGCATTGTAATGTTGACCTGCTGTCTTTAGGGTGTGCAGTTGCCATAGGGGTCTGCTTGGTCTTTAAGTGTGTTTGTGGCAGGTGGTTTTTGTCAGGTGGCTTCCCACATGAGTGCAAAAATCAAGGGATTTGCATCAGAACATTAAACTATGGCACTGTCAGTGGTGTTAGTGTTGACACCTGAACTCTACCTGTAATTGGGCAGCTGCCCTGCCCTTTTTTTCCTCCTATATAAGTAGCAAAAACGACTGAATATAAAAATGGACAAAATAAGAACTCCCCCAAAATTAAAGCCAGAGCATCTCCATCCTCCTCTGTTCCTCTGGTATGTCAGTGGTTTTGATATGTCATCGAAAAGACCTCCTTGGCAGCAGGGGTGAGAAGACTTAGGGTTAAGGGAAGCGATCGTTGCATTCTGTTCTGTTGCCTTCACATGACCATGACCTGTATTGTGTACTGGGCCGGTTTGCGAAATTATGGGACAGGGGCATGTTTACTATTGTGTGACATTTCCTTTTAACAACCAGCAAGCATTAGGGAAAATACGTCTTTCAAATTTTGTCTGAATCTTGCTCAATATATCTTAATGGTATAGTAATATCTATTGTGCATTTTGGTCTTGGTGTTTCATCTGAAGGCAATTAGACTTCTTTTAGTTTTTTGAAGACGTTTTGCCTCTCATCAGAGAGGTTTCTTCCGTTCTAAATTTCTGGTAGGGTGTCCCCAGTATTTAACTTTGTGGAGGATCCTTCTCACTCAGGGTAGTGGGCAAAGGGTACAAAGCCCCGCCTCCAATCTGTGTGACCCAGATCCACCCTCCATCAGTTGGGTTGTCACTCCCTCCGGTCATCATGTGAGTCGCTGGTTTCACATGAGCCCAGGTGTGAACTGTGGTTAAGTTTCCTGGGGAGGAATTTCAAAACTGCATTGTATGTGGCAGACAGTTGATGTCTGAGGCCACCTCCTCTGTTAAGTGATGGCTGCTCCAGCTTGACATTGATGGCCTCCTTTACTCCTCTCTCAAACCATCTATCTTCCCTGTCCAACACATGCACATTCTCATCCTCAAAGGAGTGTCCCTTCTCCTTTAAGTGTAAGTGGACTGCTGAGTCCTGGCAGGAGGAGCTGGCTCTCCAGTGTTTTTTATCTCCCCGATATAAAAGTCTGCGCACTCCTCACTGCACTGGACTGCAACTTCTTTAAATGTGTTAGTTGACACAACATTAAATATGTTGTCTTTGTATAGTTTTTAATTGAATGTTTGTGATCATTTCTTAGTTCTTTTTCAATCTATTGTAGTATTTTAAAGAGTCTATTTTTTGGAATTGAGGTTATATATAACTGTGTGCAACTTTAGCATGAAGCTATCATCATACATTTGAGAAAGAAACAACAATTCTGTGTTGACAGAAAACATAGAATACACAGCACTCCAGCATGGGTGTGGTTCTCAGTAATTTATTTATCTTGATTCAATTAACATCTTTCTTCGAGACAGAATTGCTGTGACAAATAAACAACCTTAAAGTCACATGCATAAAATCTGAGGCTGGAAAATGACAGCAGAGATGAGGTAAAGGAAACGTGCACATGTGTGTATACACACAACCTATACTGCAAAGTTGATGTATCAGTGGGTTGCTTCTAGCATCTAGCTCTTGGTGAGTATAAGATATTGCTTAATATTGTAATCTGCTAAAAAATGTTAAAAATTTAAAATGATTAAAATCGTTTTCAGGGAAAAGCCCTTTGAATTGCTCTGCTCCTTCAGGACATATCAAAAATGATATTCAACATACTCAAATTCAAATATGTGCAAAATGGGAATAAAGAAGGTTATGCTGCTTTTTAATGGATAGAGTTCAAAATAAGTATTTTACATATTGGCATTTTTACATTTTGGACTGTAACTACATTTGATTTAAAAAGCATTTAAGATGAATTCATTCATTTAGACTAAAATCTGATAATGACACTTCAAGTAGATTAAACAACAATGCTATAAAGATTGTGTATGTGTGTGCTTAGTGGTATCACTAAAGTCTTGCTATCAATATGATAATCCTTGTGCATGCTTTTGGCTTTAGAGAGAGATAGCAATTGGAAAATACAGATTTAAGGGGGAAACATTACTGTGATTCAACCACACATCCACTCTTGAAATAAATAGCTAAATGATGATATTGAATTTGATTTTTGATAACTTATGAGAAGTAAGCTGAGAAGCACACTCCCTATTCATTAATGAATAAAACAGCCAGTTTGATTGAGAAATACAGTAGATATGTTGTCTGTAAGTGTATCTTATCTTGCACTAATGAGCCCAAGAGGCTGTTATATTTGTAGGTTTTTATACTGCAGCGGTGTGTTTTGAGTGTATTGTTGGGGGGGTTCAACAGAGATAACCTGGCAACATTACAGAGGGCTGGAATTATCTCTAGCTATTTCTGCCGTGCACGGATAGATAAGAGCCACCACTGAATGCTAAAATAGACGGGTGATTTATCAAGTCAAGGAGAAATCCTATTATATGAGGTGTAGAATAATTTTGTTACAGTGTTAAGCCACACGGCTTCAGAGCTAATGATGCGTATTGTTAGAGGTGATGTGGCTCCCTCCTGCGATCCAGTTAATGTGAAACATGGATACTAAAACACAAAGAAACCATGACCACAACAAAAGGAAGATGGCATGTCCATGTTGCTACCCTTTCATTAGCAAAAATACTTTTTTTTCTTGTGCTTTTCTTTAGCCTGCTGTTATTTCAGGGCAGCCTGCAACATTTCCTAAGTGGAAGCTAAATTTGTTTATAAAAAACAAACAAAAAAAAACAACATTTATTCACAACTGATAGAAGCTGTTCAAAATTGAGTTATACATATTGAGTTAAAGTCAAGAGATTTAGCCTGAGTATCTAAATGTCTGCTTTGGCCAATTATGGTTTCCTTTACATGGTAAGTGTAGTTGATGTTATTATTATTATCATTAAGAGTCCAGCAACTGACAAGCAAGTGAAATCAAATTCTTGGGCTTCTTGGATTACAGTTTCATTGTTTTAAGGTCTGTCCATCTGTCCATTCCTTCCTCTGTCTTGAATATGATATCTTAAGTTCATGTGGAAAATAAATTCTTTAAATTTTACTTTTGGATGCAATGTTAATGAAGTGGTATATTTTTGTGTTCAAAGTCATTGTGACCCTGGTTATCAGGTTTTTGGCAATAACTCAAGAATTCCTACTCTTATTATAATAAAATTTCACAAAAATATCTAAAAGGATAAAATAATTAAGTTTGACACTTTTATATCCAACAGTCAACTGTGACATCTATTTTTTCCCAACCATTAACCAACACCATAACTCAAGAATAGAAGGGGAGACTATAACCATATTTTACACTTGTTCAGATACTGAGTTGGTGACACTAATCTTGGTTGTATAGATCAGGGCTCAGACAGTATAGAGCTTCTGTGCTGCCAGGAGGAATATGTGTGAAACATGTTTCAGAGTTTGAAGCCTCCCAGCAGCGACATCTCCATTTGAAGTTATTGTCCACCCCAAGCTCATTGGTCCCGCTGCAGTGATAGTGAGCCTCAGGTAACCATTGACACTGACAGACATGGATGCTAAAATGCATCCTCACTGCTAGCTCCAACTTTTGACCACCGGTGACTCATGTGAGCGTATATAGACAAGGCAAAATATGAACTGCCCTTGTAGACAGAATGTTTCCCATATAATGTCGGAAATGCTGATGTATGTGAAAGTGTGAAGCCCTCGTCTATTAAGGTAGACTTTGTATTACCAAAAGGTTAGGAATGTGCCATTACTCTTTTCATGCAGGGGGGGACTCACTTCTTAATACACTAATTACTATGCTTTAATCAAAATTTGTCATTAATCCACTGATTGTTCTCATTTTACATTACTATTTACACATGTTCAGGAACATACTTTTGTATGTGTGTGTGTTTTATTGGTTGTTTTTAAGTGCTCAAAGGATTGTTAGGGTTTTGATGTGTACCAGTATGCTTCTGCTCCCAAAACACAAGGGATACATTTCAAACAGCAGCCTCTTGTCAGTTGAACGGGGTGGATTAAATGCAAATGAGTTATAATGACACTTTAAAATTAACAGTGAGTAAAAGCAGGATAAAAGTCAGTAGAATTGAACAAGCAAGTCAAGTGCCTGAATGTCCATACAAATTAAATTACGTTAAAGCAAACATTTCAGAGTTATCAAAAGAACATTCCTCCCATCAGTGTTCACTTTTGCTCAACGGAAAATCCACAATTTTTGTTGTCCAGGCTGTTGATGTGGGTTGTGTCCTTAAATCCAAGAATTCCCACTTGTACCATTTAAAGATGCAGGCAAAATGTGTTTTATTTCATTAGGTCTTTTGTTTTGTTTTCTTGATAAGGATGTTCTTTAACCTGCATGTTTGGTTGAATCCGCTGGGTGTATGCTTTTCATTTTGTGCTGTCTCTTTGTTGTCAATTTGTCCTCAACAGGCCGTGAAGGTGCAGTGCTCTTCTTGCCACATCAGCCTTGCAAAATGTCCTTTATGTCATCTTCTCTGCACTTCATTCAACTGTCACCTCTCATTAATCTGTGCTTTAACATACATTACATTTGATACACTGTTCTATATTTAAAAATGTTAGAGCGACTCAAGAGGATTACATCCCCTTGGCCCCACTTCTATTTCTGATTAACAACACATGAGCACTAGTTTCATTTATTGAGGGACTAGGCCATTTTCTCCCTTGGCTGGTCCAATCACCTGCAATAGAGATGATCAACATATACTGAGAAACAGAGGTGAGCCCTGATTGAAGTTAATTGAACCTGTTTAGTTTACAATAGCTGCTGTAATTGTGCCTTAACATGAAATGCGTCACAAAAATCTATGTACACTGTGTTAGGAAATATTATGAACACCTGCTCTCTTTGTAGTCTAACTGAAACCAACGGAAAATGAGCTGTGAAAATGTTGATGGAGGAAATAGGATTCAGGTCTGTCAAAGTGTCTACAATGTTGCTTATTTACCATAATATTAGGGCAAATGGTCAGATCTCCACATTGAGGTCTGTGAATCCCTTTTTCCCCTCATTTACAAGGACAGGTTTCTCTGTTCTTGTGTGCCAAACGAGTATCTGGAGGAGAAAACACAAAACAAAAGCAACATTAGTAAACCGCTGCTCCCTCATGTGCCCATTCAGTCTGCTCTCCTTTTGAGCTCCTCTTCAACACTGACAACTATACTTCTACATCCAGGAGTACTTGCCTATACGTGAAAAGAGCTGCTTGCATGAACCCCACATTAGAGCTGAGTGACAGGCAGGTTACAAGTGTGACTCAGCCCTCTCAGTCTGGCCTGTCCTCTCCAGAGTGGAGGATGATGGCTATACCTTCAAATTATAGCTGATGCAAAATGTTCCGACACAGGGTGTATGAGCCTTTTCACTTGGTGCTTACTTTACACTTGTTTGGTCAGCTCTTGTGGGTATTCTGCTGTGATACAACTGAGCCTTTGAGTTGGGTTTATTTGGGCCCAGAGACCAGACAAAAATCCATGTAAAGATGGCAGGGAGTGAACAAAAAACGGTTGGAAGCTCGTATTCCACACTTTTTCTGTGCTGTCCATGGTGAAATGAAATGATCCTTCCTTTCATTTCACCATGACAGCAACCATGAATTATACATGTAGGGTGTTTCAGATGCCAGGAGCCTACCCTCACTTTGGTCAGTTGTAGGGGAATGGTTAGTAGTCACACTTATATCTGGAATAATATATTATGTGTAAGAGAGATGCCCACACACAGCTGTCCATTTTTTCTTCTCTTTTCTTCTTTGTCTGTCCCCATGCTCATCTATAATCAACGTGACATCCTCACCAATCCAATTCTTCTTTCTCGCTCCCCAAATTCCCTCTTTTCATTTAGCACTCTGAATGGCTGGGACAGAGCAGGAGCAAAGGCTGGCTAAATGTGTCTCTCTCCCTCGTTTCCTCTCTGGCTGTAAATCTGTGTTTAGGATAGCGGCTACCTAAAACCCTCAAGGCTGACTCCTCTTAGCCTAGAGAGAGGTTCAGTGACGTGACCCAGACCAGAGGTTGTAAGGAGTGGTGGAGCTGGCATGGTGAGCACTGCTGCTGCTACCCTCAAGGTTCTTACTCAAGTATCAGACTTTTCAGCAACAAATTTACACTCATTTACATTCTGACTCTGAGAATATGTTTTCATGGATATGAAATGGCCAGAAATATAACGGTTTCTTTACTTCTCTGTTAGATATGGAGGAAAAAGGCAAAGTCATGAAAACCAGTAGCTTCATAAGTATTGTTGTTTGCTTTGATTGTCCGTCTTCTTTATCTTAAGGACATTGATCAGGTCTGTTTGAGGCATATATCTGATATATGATTGTTTAATATTTGATTAATGATCAAGGAAAGATCTGCTGCTGGTAACAATAACAGGCCTTAGGTAGGTAAAGCTGCAGAGCAGTTCAGATACCATCATGTTATCTTACATACATTAAAGCATGCTGTGTCATTAGGTCTTGTTTTAAAAGAATAGTTAGACATTTCAAGAAATTTGCTTTAATTGTCTAATTTCTTTTTACTTCTTTGTTACTTGAGAACATCATAGCCAGCTAGTTTTTCCAGGGACCATCATGACATGCTCTTTTTTTCTAGCAGGGACTAATCCACTTTGTGTACATGTAGAGCCATACATGTGGAGTTTCTATAAAATCACAATAACTATGAATAAAAAAATGCATTGCATTGACAATAACAGCATGCATCCATAATCACAGATACAACACAAAAGTTACAAACAATACTGTATGTTGCATGAACAAGTGTACCTGCTGTGTACAAAGAGTAGAAAATGACTTCAAAAATTGCAATTACTGAAGAAAGCACAATAATTCTCTGTGTTGCTGAGGGTGACAATGGGTGATCCAATTTCAACAGGGTAAAAAAAAAGATTGTGGGTTTCTTTTAACTTAATTTCAACTAAATCTGAATTAAAATGTTTTACCCAAAGTCAACATTTCCCCTTAAAAAATGTGTTAGATTCTTCAAGCCATTTTCACCTTGTAACCAGGTTATATTATCAGGATGCTTTACCCCATAAATTTTACAGCCATATGTGTCGTTCCTTGCAGTTCAAGAATTTTTATTTAAAAATGCACAACAAGCCCCTTTTTCCCTTGTTCTCTGCTCCATTGTTTATCATACGACCCCCAAGATTTAGCTTGAGACCCCTTTGAAAGGGTTCAACCCCTGTTTTGGGAACCACAAGATTACTATCTAAATTTGCACCTCGAGCAAACACAACCATAACATGCTGATTACACACTGTAATTTTACTGCAGTGGGCTACTTTATATTTGAGTTTGAACAGAGGACATCTAATGATGTATTTTTACCCTGATGTATCGGTACTTTAAATTAAAGAGGTTGAAAGATCTGAATAGTTTTTTACCTCTGACTACAAGTGGATTTTTTCATGCTAATCCTGACAGTTGCTACATTGGTTTAAACCTTTTAACTATAATAAGATCATGTCAAAAGCAAACATGATGAAAAGGGAATTACCTTAGTGCAATTGGCTGCTTTAGGCTCAAGGTCATTGAGTGTGACAAGTTCCCGGAGTAGACTACTCTCCTGGTAGCCTCCCTTTACACCGCGAAGCTTGAAATATGCATGTGGCTTGAAGAGGATGAGCCTCAGGTTGATGGCAAAGCCGGCCATGTCAATGGCAAACGGCCGGTGGGGGTCGAACACTGTCTTCCAGCCGTAGACTTTTCCAGCTGCATTAACCTTGGGGGACTCATACCGTAAGCCTCCCACAAAGGCCACAGGCCACACTGAAACTTTTCGAGTCGACCTCATCTAGAAGAGGAAAGTGTGGGAGGGAAATGGAGGCAGGAGGAGGGAGTGTTAGTAATCTGAAAAAGTGTACATGACAGATAGACACAGTATTTGAACATCAGCTGCCAGCTTTAGATGGTTCTTAGAACTGCTGCTATTATTCATCCTGAAAGATAGTGAAAATTGGACGCCATTTTGCTGTGTGCAGCTGACATGCCGTCGGAAGAAAGCAGGTCACACACATTGTTCAACAGCTGCCCTACAATGGGGAAATTAGACACAACCATCCTTAACGAGAGTATAAGCAGACAGCGCCAAGAGGCTTTAAAGGAGCCAAGCTATTAGAGCAAGTGGTTCTAGTGGCTGGTCAGTCCCATAGATTCTTTAAGGAGGAACGCTACCATTTTTCTCATGTCTCCCCTTCAGTGAGTCGGTGGCATTCAGTAGATGCTGCAGTCATGAAATGTATAGTTTTACAATGAGGGAGGAGGAAGGTTTAAGTTTACAATGTCAGTTAATCAAACTAGCCTGACATTGATTAGTCACACCTCAAAATGACTCATTAATGAAATACACCTTACTCTGACCCCGACGTGCATCTCAGAGAGGGTCAACGACTTAGGTGACCCATCAAAGTGTAACGACCTTACCAGACGTTAAATAATGGGGACTCCTCTCTCTCTGGCTGTTAATCTGTGTTTAGGATAGCTAAAGCCCTCTTCCTCTTAGCCTAGAGAGAGGTTTGGTGATGTGGGACCAGAGCCTGTAAGGAGTGGTGGATTTGGCATGGTGAGCACTGCTGCTGCTACCTTCAAGGTTCATACTGAAGTATACTCAAGTGTCAAACTTTTCAGCAACAAATTTAAACTTGTTTGAATGGATATGAAATGGCCACAAATATAAAGATTTCTTTATTTCTGTGTTAGATATTCAGGGAAAAAGCAAAGTCATGAAATGCAGTAGCTTCATAAGTATTGTTTTTTGCTTTGTTTGTCTTTTTTTTTTTTTTTTTTTTTTTTTTTACTTAAGGATGTTGATCAGGTCAGTTTTAAGCATATAAAACTAACGATAGACCTGCTATTTTGATTAATGATCAAGGAATAATCTGCTGGTGGTAACAATAACAGACCTTAGGTAGGTAAAGCTGCAGAGCAGTTCAGATAGCATCATGTTATCTTACATACATTAAAGATGCTGTGGTTCAGTGTCATTTGGTCTTGTTTTAAAAGAATAATTTGAGATTTTAGGAAATGTGCTTTAATTTTCTAACCAAATGTTTAGAACTGAAGAAGCCTTTCAGATGAAATGTGAAACATCTTCAAAAACAAAAAGAAGTCCTGATGCCTTCAACTAAAGCCCTTCAGACTACCTCAACCTGGATGACCGGAACTTACACAAATATATTTACAAGCCTGTTTGCATGTATATCTGTTGAAGCATAGAGTCTATATTTTTAAGTGAAAGTACAGCAAAATCTCAAAATGCCTTTTATCTCTGTTCTACTTAGTATCTAAAGTGTACTGGTGTAGAGTTGCAGAGTTTGGGTGATACTGGCTATAGAGATGTCTTCTCTCCAATATAATGTAAGTGCTTTAAAGGGTTCAAATAGACTTGAAAGTCACTAAATAAATGCAAGTGAAAGAATGAGCCCATCATTCAGCCATACATGTTTGAACCAGACACGGAATCACAGGAAGATAAGGAAGATCAAACTGTAGAAGTTTGCTTACACTTTGATGCATCAACCTGCGTGTTGTCAGGATTGGTTCCTTATGTTTTCTACATAGAAAATCCAGGCTTTCAAAATTTGTTATTTGTAAACTGTCATTGGTGGATTGTAGAAATCCTCTGTCTTTACTGCTTATTTCAGTCATCATGTGTGTCATAGTACACAAAAACATGATGTGGACATGTTAACAAGGCCTAAAACATGGTGTTCAGTGGAGGTGCTCTTTAAAAACTCAACAGAAATGCCTCTTTCTATAATGATAAATAAATAAATATATACAGTATATGTATTTTATATTTTTTTGGTTGAACAGTCACTTAAAATATATGTTCGCATACTAAATACTGTGTTTGATTGCTGGGTGAGCTGATGGGCTGTTCTGTGTGTACTTTGGGGGATGAGAGACTAGCATGGAGTAAACTGTATGAAGTGAGCTGGGGAATTATGGGAATCAGCGGATTTGAGCTTTAAAGAAAACGTCTGTGTTATGGCACACAGATAAGGTTTGACAGGATTTTCAATGTCAATGAGCCCTGGTTGTTAATATTGGAACATTGTTCCTGTAATTTACAAAGGATCAAATGTTTTTTCTTTTTTATTGTAAACTATCTTATATTTTCATTACTATTAATTGTTTGAGTTTTTAACAGTACCAATGCATAATGTTGATTTTGTCTGTATGGAATTTTGATTGAGATTGCTTCAGTCTCTAAAAATAGCTCAAACTTAAATAACTTTAGTTTGTGGTAGTTAATTGTGAAGGAACCATAATCAATAGCTTATGTACTTAATTGTGAAAAAAAAAATCTTAGAGTTTTCATTAAGGTATGGACAAAACTGGATGCATTTAATAAGGATCTATTTATAAGCACCAAATTGAGGCTGTATTGACACTGGAATTCAAAGAAAACAAGGGCAACACTAGAAATGTACGTGTGTACTGCAGGCAATACTCTTTTTATACTGTTTTAAGTACAGTTTTTAAATACTGTTTTTTTTCATCTGCAAGTTCAACTACAAGTTCCTGCATGTGTTTAAACTGCCCTTATGTCTAGCTGTGGCATGTCCACATCATTATTTTACTACATAACTAAACTTGTATGTGCAACCAGTTGAAAATTAGTCCCAAAAAACATACATTTTAGGGTATATTTTGTATTGTATTTTACTTCTGTAACTCAGGGTTAAGGCAGCTACCGTTGTCTTTTTCCTTTTTTTTTTGTCCGTAGAAGTCTTTCACAGCCTTTGTCCACTATTACGCTGTTACATATATACTGTGTTGGATGTTTGCACACATTGTATCCAGGAAACATTGGATAGTAGCACTTGTTTTTGTTTATTTGACAGATTTGAGTTAAAGTGAAGCTGTAAAAGCTGAAAAAGTTTTATTTTGTTTTTTTTAAGAGTGGTTCCCTGTCACAGCAGAGAAACTGTGTAAATTTTATTTGATAATATTCAGTAATCATACAATAATAATGGCTCTGTCCTGTTCCTATTGAACATAACTCACTTTCCTAGATTTCCAGAAATGAACGCTGTGCTCCATGTGGGTGCAGTTGTGATTATAGAGCACCTTATTTGTGTTTTCCATTCCCTTTATTGATTATCTGGCCACAAATGTAAACAATTTGTCTCTGGTCTCACCTTATTCCAACATCTGCCTTTGATGCTCATCAAAATGGAATCGGCACAGGCTAGCTATATTGTTTTTGTTTAAGATTAGAAAATGTATTGTGATTTAAAGAACAGACTCCCTACTAGGATAAGTGATCAAGTCTGTTTTTAACACACTTCTATGATTATCCTCACAGTGCAGGAGCCACTTAAACAGTGGTCTGTTTATAAGCAGTTGATATACTTTGAATATTTACCGTACTATGGTGTCAGCAAACTGTAGTCGCAGTAAAATATCTACTCTCTTTCTATCCAACTGTGACATTCTCTTTTTCTCCATCTCTCCACTGTACACCCTCACCCTCTCCCTCCCGCTCAGGACTGTATAAATAAATAGGCATGTTGGAGGTGATGGAGGGCCTCTGAGGGAGACTGAGCTCTTTGGCTCATTCCTAGAGAAAGGTAATGACAGGCCCCGTCAATACCAGCCGTTCCATTTACTATGGCCCTGTCTGCACTACTAACAAGACTTGAGGCTAAATCGCAGAGAACCTAGACTTTCTCTGCTCAGGTAATTCAACTGATGTCAAGGTGGATGGCCTGAGATATAATGGTTACTTGCCCAAACTTCTCTGCACTAACTCCATATTCAGACTGTGCTTGTTATGAGCTAGAAATGCTTCAGGTGTCTCAGACTTAATGGTTCAAGCCATAGACTCTTGTAATGTGTAGCTCTGAGAAGAGCTCTATTATAAAGTGGATGTTTTTCTTAAAGTTAAAATCTCAGATCTTTTCTTTGGTCTCATTGAAAACACCTTTGGCAACAAGCAGAATTTTCAGGTATGTTTTTGGGACTAGTTTTTCAGAGATCACGACAGTGTTACCCTTGTGACATTTGTCACTTTTAAAATATCATCAGCTGAAGAAAAAAACTAAATTGAATTGTATCAAATTATATTAAATTAAAAATTAAATTATTTACCACATTCTGTTTTTTAAATATGCTCTGATTTTGTCTCATGTTGTGAATGCAATGCACACATTTGCCCCTTCCTGAAAGCCCAAACTCACTCTCGGCCCGTATTGTCATTGAGGCAAGTTGAGTGTGTGGTGTTAAGTTCAATGCCAGTCAAAATGACGAAAGGATTTCAACAGCATTTGTGTAGCGAAAATTGTAAAATATATTCCATTATGTACCATTAAAGTTCAATAGATGGAAACTTTTTGTAAAATGAGTCAGTAATTGGAATTAATTGTGATTTTAATACTGAACAACATACTCAGGAATAAGTTTTTTTTCCATAATCAAATAGCCCTAGTGGACCACAGCTTCAGTCACCACTGACAGACAACTTTTTCAATAAAAATAGATTCGCTCAAAACACTGTGAATTGCTATTAATTATTAACTTACTTTTGACTCTCCTGATTTATTTCTTTGGCTTTCGCAAACAAGTGGACATCATTGGTTTAGCATTTTAAAGGTGGACGGAGCTTGAGAGTTATCAGTGGTAGAACAAAGTTGACAACAGTTTGAGTACTAAACAGTGAATTTAGGGTTAATGTTGGGTATAGGCTGTAAATGATTATGTTTATGCTTTAAGTCGTAAATACCTTAGGTATTTAATGTGTGTTCAGCCTTTTCTAACCAAGTCACAAGAGTTTGTAGAAATGCTGAAATATTGCAATGCTCACCTCCTCAAAGAGCTCCAGGCTGTATGTGTTGTCATCATCGGCAAAGTAGACGATTCCAGCTTGGCTGCTGTTAGGGTTGAATGTCTCTCTCAGCCATCGCAGAGCTAAATTCCTCTGCATTGTCCCCCTGGGGATCCTAGGGTCTCGAGTGTCACCTCGCAGCTTATAGTTCCTGGGCGTCTCAACATTGAGGTGGGTGTAGTTAAGCCGTGTTTCCCGAAGGAGCAGCGTGACAAGAGGCGTTCTCCTTTGCGAGTCCTCCACCAAGATCCAGTGCAGGTTGGGAACGTGGAGGAAGGTGTTTGCCAGTCGCGTCAGCTCTGCCTTCTGCACTGGTCGACTGTAGGTAGGGGTGATAATGTGGATGGTGGGCAGCACATCAGACCAGGGTGGAGGCCGCGTGTACACATACTCTGTCCTCACCACCTCCACAATGTCCTTATCTGAGGCACAGTACTCCTTGGAGTCTTGTGCCTTGTCACCTGCCTCCTGCTTCCCCTCAGCATCATCATCTGCAGATTTGGGAATAAGAAGGCATGTAAGGCATTAGTGCAACCTTGGGCTGACCTTGTATAAGTGCCTCAGGTGACTTAAACCCAATGGGGGTAAAGTGTACCTGAGAGCCGGTGGTGCCGTACTGCAAGCCTCTCTGGAATGATAAAGATCTCTTTAACTAGGTGGTGACAGGCTGGAAAAAGTGAGAGCAGGCACCATGAGAGGATAACACAGCTGGTGGACAGAGACAGCGCAAGGAAAGGTTGGGCGGAGATGAGTCTCTTTATTCACCCATCACCTTGGTTTTTTATTTATACAGAAAAAAAAAGCAGATATGTGGTTCCAGTAGACATGGCTTCTTTCTTTTTTCATCTTCAAACACCACCACAGACTGTCAGGATGTGGCTCCCCCTCTCCACTTCCCTTGCTTACTGTTGGTGTATTGCTTGCTAATGAGTTATTCAGCTGAAATCCTACTGTTTTATTTGAATATATCACAGACCGCTCTAAACATCAGAAAAATTACAGTTTGCTGTAGAAGATAATAATTTAGTTACTCTGTTTTACTGACATCTACCTGTTCTCATTGGTTCAGCTAACACAAATTAAAAGCGCTCACTCTTTAGGATTCTCTAGTATTTGTGTTCACAAATTGGTATGGGTATTACCATTCATATCATGATTTCCCTTTCTGTTTGTACATGCCTATTTCCTATTTCACCAATTCAGCATGGCAAATTTAGCACTTTCTGTTGAAAAATGTACAAATGTAAGGTGAGAGAGAATGTTATCACTCTCATCAGTGCTGTGTCAGTCAGACTGATACGTAGTGGATTAAAGAGGTAGAAGTTCTGGCATTTGGCTCAGGATGGATAGAATATACTTCTTGAACCATTAAGCATGTAACTTTTCTTTTCATTGTGCCACAGCTGATGGCGGTCTTTGGTGTTGTTTCTGCCAAAGGTCAATTTAAACCTCGGAGGAGGAGGAGGATTTCTCTGCAGCACGTAGATTAACACAATCTGCTGATGGCCAGATGTTCACCAGGAGCTGCCAACAAACGAGCTGCCAAAAAATCTCTAGCTTCTCTTTTGTGGTCACACGAAGGGAAATCTGCTTGTAAAACTGGGTCTGATAGAAGTTCGTTTATTTCATCACTGCATCCCACAAGATGTTTAGAATGTAGTTAACTGATGCATTTTCAGTAAGAAGTTTGTGAGAAAACAAATATGTACATGCAATAATGTTTGTCAAAACAGTGCAAAAACAAATGATTTAATAATTTGTTGACTCTAGACTGCCTTTAGGTTATTTGTGGAACCCTATTTTGTTTAACCCCTGTATGTGCAGTGATGAGATTATAAAACAGGGCAAAGACCTCTATTGATTTGCTGATGCTTCAATTTGGGTTTGTTTACGCTCCAACACACTTGATATTTTATGCTGCTGCTTTGTGGTATCTGCAAAGGGAGTGGATGGCTTATAAGTGTGTGTTTTAACGATTTTGACAATCATGGTATTACACTGGATGCAAGATATTCCATGAAGCTAAACAAGATGGGTATGATTTCAAATTACTGATATATTTACTGTGGAATTAATTTCCACTTAGTGAAACTGCTGAACATTTTTTACCTCAATGGAATACCAAGAATGACCTGATATGCTGCTGTACATCACATGCTGTGGTTGATCAGGAAAATAAACAAAATAAAACTGATGAAGTATGTGAGTAGATACACTGGGAATGCTCTGAGAGGACCTAATACATCACTGGGAAACAGAAAAATGACTATACACTAACACACTATACAATATGAAATTTATGTTGAGATTTATAAGAGATAAAAACTTGTAAGTCTTACGCGTAAAACGTCCACATTGATGAGGTTTAGGATGAACTGAACTGACCTTACAAGTGTTATTGAGCTCTGATGAAGCCGGTGATCGGTTACTGAGAGCCTCACTGTAAACGGCCTATTGACTATGCCTGAAGTGCAGTGCTGAGGCAAGGTTCAAGGACCCACTTCAGGTGTGATATTGGCAATGGAGTGCAGTGCGTACCCTTGCGGATGGCGAGGAGCGGAGCTATAGCGCTTTGGTGCCAAACAGTGATGAGCAGAGTCCAGGGTAACACGATCAACACAATGGCAAGAATATCTCTTCTCTTCGGCATCTCGTGGATTGGTTATTCGGCTCGGCATTACCTGGGGATAAAAAAAGGGGAAGGTTTTTGGGTCAAGGAAGGACCTTGAATGAAATCAGAAACACTGTGTTAGGCGCCAGAGGACACTATGTTCATGAGGACCAAAGTGCAAAAAGAACTTGTGTCATCCACTCCGCAGCAGTGTCAATCCACTTTCACCGACACACTAGGGTGAAAGCATGGAGCTGGCTGTATTTGTTGCAGTAAAAAATCTTGTGAAGTGAAACTTTACATCACAGCCAACGGGAGGAAGGTGAAAGCCACAGGAGGAGGTCATGGAGCAGGAGCTTGTGCCCTCTACCAATCCAATGAGATCATTGTACCATTACTGAGGATGGGCCAATGACTTCAGCAGAGCTGCAAGTAGTCAGTGGCCAAATGATAGGAAACAATGTCACCAGGCTGCAGGCTGACTATTTGAGCAGAGTCTAGATCACTCGGTTCAGCTTTTTATCGCTTTCAAAAATTTAATTACAGCATGTAAGGCATTCACTGAGAGTTGATTGAAATTTACAGATGAATGTAACCCTCTGTAACATGTCAAGTTTATGATTTCTATTTGTCAAATTGGAGAAGGGCTTGGCTTTTACCTTATAAGTACTCTATTTTAAAATACATTATGTACATTATACATAATTTAACTAAAATATACCCTGCTAACTGTCTTACTGCTAAGTTTATGAACATTAATATCTGTTGTACTTTTTTTTAAGTAGTATAGAAACAATATTGCCCCTTTATATGATGATTTGTTTAAGATAACTCATGTTGCCCTTGAATATAAAACTGCTAAATTCATCACAGACACAGACAGAAAATTTCCAACTCTCCTGCAAATTTTCTAGAAGAACTGAAATCGTTGAAGTACCACAGAAATACCAACTTTTTTAATTAAATTGTTTACATTTCTGCTCCAATTGCAGCAATTCAGGACGATATGGGCTAGATACCAGGATGCGTGCAATGGAAATATGAAATGATAAGATTGTGAAATAAAAATGGCATAGGATAAACAAATAAGACAGTATTTTTGTCTTAGCCAAAGAGCTTTAATCTCATAGTTGAGATCTAGTATTCTTTCTCTAGCCGTTGAGCTTAGTTGATTCAAAAATATTTCAGAGAAAAACAGACATTGTGAACTCTGTGATTTAGATGAAATGGAAATGAGTCCCATTTTATATAGCATTGTTCTAAATATGACGATTTGAGAGAGATATTTTCTATGAAATTCTTCACCAACACTGACTTACTGGTGTGTTTAGATTAACCAAAGCTGTAATGATTGTTTAACTTTGATGTCTTTAAGTTAGCTTTTTTTTGTCTCCAAGACAGTTTATAATTAATTGATAATTAACATTTATTTATATTCATATACTCAAATATACATTAAGTTTCCGTTAGTTTAGTTCTGCCTTAATGATAATACGAAGACCTGAAGGTGATAGATGTTTTCTTTAGTTATTGACAAGCGTTGCACAAGTTGCACTTTGACATGCATGTTTTGTTCATTCATTCGTTCATTCTATATGTGTCTCTGTTTTGCTTCTTTTGTTGCAGTACAAATAGACACATTGGAAAATTAAGAAACAACCTAAGACTCTCTATTTGACAACACATGCTACAACCACTCACAACACAACTAAACAAAAACATTGCAAGGAAGCACAAACGACAACGGAAATGGATGTATCTACAGCGAACACTAAAAAGTGATGGACATACAGGAGACTTTTAGAATTTTCTTTAGAAAGTAGACATTTCTACAGTTCTCTCTTTTTTTTCTTTATATGAAGAGACTGATGGCCTTTGGCAGGTATCTGTTGCTGACCACATACCATAAAATACTACAATATTTAGATAAAGAAAACTTTTTTATATAAAAAAAAGACAGGTAGCCAACTTCAAGAACTGGTGTCTATCCCTTTTTAGTGTCGACTAGAAACATCTAATTTCATCGCTGATGCAACATGTTTCTCTGGTACTTTGATGTCATATATTTTGGCTTAATTTCTGTACAACGGGAAGAAGTTGCAACACCTCAAGAAAAGTAAATTTTTGTTTGTATTCTGTCAAATCACAATAACAGTTGTCTCAAGACACCTTTAATGAAGAGCAGGTCTAGACGATACTCTGAGATGTTGACGCAACAATCCAACTATAAGCAGGCATTTGCAACATTAGCAAGAAAAAACTGCTTTCAAACAGGCAGAAACCTCGGAGCAGACCATGGTTTAAGGTAGATGGCCCTCTGTCTTTATTAGTAGGGTTAAGGGACAAGGAGAGCTGATAGACCAGCCCTAGCTATCAGCTTAATCAGAAAGGAAAGTTCTAAGCCCAAAAAAAAAAGAAAGAGAAAGTGGTAGCAAATCAGTTGTGATTTTCCACAGACTAATAACTTATTTGAAGTTTTCCAGTCAGGTTTTCGAAAGCATCATAGCACAGAGTCAGCACTAGTCAAAGTTACAAATGATCTTTTAAAGGCATCGGACGAAGGATTTCTATCTGTAGTTCTGTTCGATCTTAGTGCTGCGTCTGACACAATCAACTATCAGATCCTAATAGAGAGATTAAACAATTTAATTGGCATTAATCTTATTTTTCTGAAATAACTCAATTTGTACATGTTAACAATGACATGAGTTCCACAACGATCAGTATTAGGGCCAATCTTTTTCATTTTATATATGCTTCTTCTAGGTAACATTATCGTCAGAAAACATGATATTAATTTTTACTGCTTTGCAGATGACACCCAGCTATATTTATCCTTCAAACCTAACAAATTAAATTTCAAGTTTTTCTCAACGATATGATGATGACAATTTTTTGCTCTTTAATTCAGATAAAACTGAAATTATTGTCCTTGGTCCTACAAACCTCAGAAATAAATTATTGAATGATATAGTAACCCTGGACGACAACTCCTTAACCTCTAATAGCACTGTAAGAAATCTGGGACTTGTCTTTGAACAGGATCTGTCCTTTGACTCTCACATAAAACAAATTGCAAAAGTCTGAAACTTTCTGTCTCAAGATGATGCGGAAAAATTGGTCCATGCTGTTGTCACGTCCAGGCTTGACTTCTGTAACTCCTTATAATCAGGCTGTACAACCAAGTCACTAAAGACCCTCCAGCTGATTCAAAACGCTGTTGCTCATGTACTCACTGGAACACGAAAAAGAGATCATATTCCTCCTGTTCTAGCTTCACTGCATTGACTTCGATTGAAATCCAAAATAGAGTTGAAATTTCTCCTCCTTACCTGCAAAGTTCAAAATGGTCAGAAACCTTAAACCTTGTACCTTAAAGAACTTTTAGAACACTGCGTTCCCAAAATGCAGGTTTACTGGTAGTTCGTAAGATCTCTAAAAGTAATCTGGAGGCGGAGCCTTCAGCTGTCAGGCCCCTATTCTTCGGAACCAGCTCCCAGTTCAAGTCTGCAGGGCAGACACCCTCACTGTGTTTAAGAGTAGGCTTAAAATCTTTCTTTTTGATAAAGCTTATAGTTTGGGCTGGCCCAGGCCGGCCCATAGTTATGCTGATATAGGTCTAGACTGTCTGGGGATTTCCCATGATACACTGAGCCCCTTTATTTTTTCTACCTCTTTCTCTCCCTACTTCTATTTTCTACTCTGTCATGTCCCAGTATTCGTGTTACTAACTTCACCCACGGGAGATTCTCACGGGAGTCCCTCTGCCTTAACCTCTCTCAGCCACCTGGTGATGTGGGCATGAAGGTTCTGCAAGCGACCCGCTATCCGGTGGAGATGTGACCTTGTGTCTGGGATCATGATCAACTTCACCTATCCTACCCAGCAAAAGACAGAGTGGCCCGGAATCCTGACCTGGATCACCATCTGGTTCCTGGACTCTGCTCTTTAATAACAGGCTTCTGGACTCAGTACTCATGTTTTGGTGTCCATAGACTGTAATGACTGGCATATTGTTGTGCTCTGTACTTGTGATATCTATTGGACGTCTACTTGTCCCAGGGAGAGGGATCCCTTCTCTGTGGTTAATCTTGAAGTTTCTTCTTTTTCCCTGTCTAGGGTTTTTGGATTGTTTTCCTCAGCTGGATCGAGGGTGTAAGGGTAGGGGGTGTTGCTATGTACAGATTGTAAACCCCTCAGAGGCAAATTGTTATTTGTGATTTTGGGCTATACAAATTAAACTTGAATGATCATCAATCATCAATCAAGCTGTCTTTGTGGATGATTTGGCTGTGTGTGTTTGCAATGTGTTGTCAAATTGATAAAGATGTTTTCTTAAATTGCATGCAGTTTTTGTACATGAATTCTTTGTATATTAACATTTTCTCATTAAAAAAATCTTTCTATATAATGCCCACTTTTATTAAAAGGGATAAATATCAATACATTGTGTTTATTTAGATCTATTAACTAATAGATCTAATAATTAAATGCATTCATTGCAATTCATACCTCATTTGACATTTAATCCAACTAGACTTAAATCAACACAGGCTCAACATAACATCTTGCACAAATTAAGATAGTTTGCAGCATTTGTTTCAGATTGTATCATTCTCTCAGACTGTGTGAAACACCTTCTGCACTATGCTTCACTGCCATGCAGCTAATTTATGCTGAATATATGGATGACACACCTCTGCCTCTCTCACAGGTTTTGTCTCCCCTTCTCCTTAATAGGTTTCTGGCATTGATCCAAGGCTGAGAAATGCAGTTATTAACCAGTTATTAACTGAAAAGAAGACAAGTCAGTGTAGGTTTGTGCCACAGTCATTTCAGTTTTATACATGAGAGTACAAGTCATCACATTCACCAATGTAATCCTGCTCCCACTGCTTGTCAATATTGCAGGATATTCAGGCTAAACATAATTGTGTATGCCAATTATGTTATAGATGTCTGTAAATATATAAACTATTAATTAATTGTGAAGTACTCTGATATTAAGCTGACACCAGATATGTGCTTTCTGCTCAAAAATTCATCTGCAGTGTTTTAAGCTCTATTTCTTCTGCTTCAGAGGAGAAGTGATTTAAAAGAAAGTCCTGTGTGGAAGCATTATTGTATCTCGATCTGCAGGCTTATGTACAAGTACAAACATTTGTACAGAAAATGGCATTAGCCCCACTCTGTCATTGAATGATTGGTATAGAAACTTCAACAATAACTACAACTAATGCATCCCTTTGAGCCATGTTTTTCAGGGAGCAAGACAGACACTCATTCAGCAGCATCAAAAAAGTCATTTTTGCCCTTTCTGAAAGATAAAGATTTGATGGTGTAAATGAAAAATAAGCCTTGTAACCCTTTTCATTATAACATGAAATAAAAATATCTTATAGTTTACTAATCTAAACAATCCTTTTATTGTATAATAACTAAAAACCCACATCTACCTCACTAACAGCAGCTAACACAGTAATTTCTGAAAGAAAACACCACACAACCTGAACGTCAGAAATCAATGCTTTTACTTATGTGAAATGGATTTACTGAACTTGTGAATATGCCTTTATTATTGGGAAGTATCTCCATTTATAATGTTTGGTGAAAATGGTGAGCATAGAATTTTCTCCTACAAAACCTTGAAAAAAACATTTTTGAGCTAATAAAGTGCTGGTGCCAAGTCATGCCCATGTCATTTTTTAAATCACAAAAGCCAATTTCAACAAGGCAGATCAATCTGAAAACACCTCTACACTCCACTTCCAAAAGGTTGAGGGACTTGGAAGAGAGACTATAAAATTAGAAAGATGAAATGGAAGCAGCAAAGTGTAAATCACAATCAAAAAACACAGGATTCTACATTTCCCACAATGAACCCTTACACCAACTTAACTTGACCTTTCTTTCCTGGTAAATGTGCACGTTTTTCAAACTCCTCAATCAAGAAAACCCTTATGACATCATCACGCTTCCCAAACTTCGCAAAGTTCATCCTGTATATGATTAACAGCCAAGTGTATTTTTTTTTGTTTTTTGTTTTGTTTTTAGGCTTTAGAAAATCACCCACAGCTATAATGGGATCATGGTACCACAGGTGATGCACAGCTGGGACAGGCTCACCACATTCTGGGAGAGCTACGTGGGGGTGACATCCTCCAGACCAGACCTGCAAATAAGAAGTCTTTAGTTTGTGTTTTCACAGTGGATACCATCATGACCCCCACAAACAATGAGACAATGAGACATTCAGATTTAAATTTTGAACAGCACCTAGGAGTCAAATGACTCATATACAACTTTATGAGTTGCGCAGTTCTGTGAAGTCTATTCATTATTTAACATCTAAGAGGCTGGGCTGGAAATGCAGCTGAGGAAAAGTTTGTCAGCATGAAGCAGCAAATTGCATTTTGGATGCACACCATTCAGATTCATGGGAGGAATTCCACCTATCCCGGAGGGCCTGTGCTACACTGCTGCCAGGCTGTACAATGCTAACACTGCTGCTCATGTGTGAAATATTTAATACTGTATTTTGATAAGTAATTTTACCTCATTGACTCCAATCTCTACTACAGAGTGACAAGCTTGGTATATCTAATGTGGAACCTGGAAGAGGGTTAATCACAACTCCATGGCTTGCCAACAGTCAGGGGTATGGGGATGTTACAAAAATAAACTGGCATCATGTCTTATTCAAATACATCTGAGGGAAAACTGCTTCTGTGGAGGCTTATGCTTCATTCAGTGATGTCGCACGCTACATCAGCTCCAAAACTGGATGGCTAAAGACGGTATGTTAATGTGCTTTGTAATAAATAAGCATATCAAATCCAAATATATCTTTTTAGGGGAATGAACAGAAATCCCAGAATTATTTTACTGAGGCACACTGTGATCCAAATTACCTATGATCTAGTTTAGTGGAGGCTGTTTTTATAAATTCCATTTTCAGATTGCCCTGACTCATTGTCCAATGTCTCAAACTGAAGGAGCATGCATTTTAGGGGTGACGTTACTCTGTGTGTGTATGTGTGTTGAAATTATTAAAGATACAAGAAACAGTCTTCATGAGTTTGTGCAGCTACTGCAGTAATTTTACAAAATGTCAGGGACAAGGAGGTACTGGGTTGAGAAAAAAATAACAAAACATCAGCAATAGCAAAATTTTGTCAGGTACTGTCATGCATGCAACCTGGCCATGACGGTGTCGCTCTGATTTCTCTGCAACACAATTTTCTCTATTTTCTCTGTTAAACAGAGGAAAATGTAGCATTTTACAACATCCTGTCAAAGTTTTACACCCTGCGACAGACAACTGCAGCATCTGAGGGAAAAATATTTTTGAAAGAAAGTCTTTGGAAAAATGAAACAACTTTGCAGGCGCTGTCAGCTGAACCGAGGTAAAGCTGTTATATACAGTAGAAAATATGCCCAGCTAAAAATGCTTATTTTGGAAGTTATTCAATGTTTTGATATCTTCTTTGGAACCAGGTTTGCAAATGATCATGGTAGCGCAAGTTGTATAATAAAATGCTAGCTGTAGTCTCTCTAACACTAAATAAAATAGATTAATAAATTATATTTAAACAACAAGCATTAAAAAATGAGCTATTTTTATGCTGGAGGGTGGAGAATGAACTGGACAATCTCAGCCTGAGGATCAAAGCTGCTCTTTAAATTGGTAAATGTCCTGTATTTATTGTAATGCCACTCAAAGCACTTTTACACCACAGGTTTTGCATTCACCAATTCACACACACATTAATACACTGGTGGCAGTGACGACCTCGCAGGGTGCCACCTGCTCATCAGGAGCGTTAACCTTTCACACACAATCATACACTGATTGGGCAGCATGAGGAGCAATTCAGGGTTCAGTGTCTTGATCAAGGACATTTCGACATGTTAACTGCAGGGTCTGGAATAACAAGGAACCTTTCAATCACTGGACGACCGCTCTACCATCTGAGCCCCAGCCGCCTGGTGTCTGGTGGTAACTAACTTACTAACTAAGAACTAACATGAAGGAGTTGTTTCAGTCCAACCCTCTGAGTTGTAAGCAGGGCCACTTGTGCGTACACATATGAATAGTGGGCACAAACACATTGCTGTCCTAATGCACACGTAATCAAAACATCAAACATTTTTAACTAATAGAATAATACAACATTATCATGTGCATACAGCTTTTTTTCAGTATTATAGTCTTTCAATAAAAATAAAATAACATTAATTGATGTGTATCATCAAGTCAGCTATGCTGAGCTTTCATTTTATTTTCTGCACATTTAAGTGTGACCCTAACTCACAGATAACAATTTAATTAATAAACAAACTATAACAATTAGGCTGGAATAACCAGCCTATCAGTCCTCAGCACAAAAGGGAGACATGGGACTGTCCTCCAGTGGACCCACCACCCACAGGAGGAGCCATAGGGGTCTGGAGCTACGTGGATTGAGTGGCAGTGAAAGGCAGAGGCCTTGGCAGTCCGATCCCCGGTTGATGGACCTGGCTTCAACTCCCACCTCTGGAAAAGCTTTAAAAACATCCTGGAGGTGTTGGAAGACATGGAAGCCGAGTGGCCATGTTCCGTGCTGCCATTGCCGAGGCGGCTGCTCAAAGCAATGGTAGCAAAGTTGCTGGTGCTAGTCATGGTGGTGACCCCAGAACCCACTGGTGGACATCAGAGGTGAAAGGGGCCACTGAAGAAGGAGACCTACAGGGCATGGCTGGCTTGTGGGATGCCAGAGGCAGCAGCCAGTTACCAGCAGACCAAGCGATCTGGGGCTTGGGCGGTCGCGGAGGCAAAAACGAGGTGTAGGAGGCCATGGAACAAGACTTCCAGTCGGTGGCGAAGAAATTCTGGCAAAATGTCCGGTGGCTCAGGAGGGGAAGGCATCACCCCGTCCACACGGTTTCAATACAGGAGGAGAGCTGCTAATCACTACTGAGTGTATAGTCAGGTGGTGGAAAACTTTGAAGATCTCTTCAAATCTCCCACCAACAAGCATTCCGTGGAGGTAGCAGAGTCAGAGGACACTGGGGTGGGCTCTGTCATCACTGGAGTCGAAGTCACTGAGGCTGTTACACAACCCCGCAGCGGCAGCCCCCCAGGCCTGGACGTTGTACGGCTGGCCTGGCTTACACGCCTATGCAACATTGCGTGGACGGTGGGGACGATGCGGTGGGACGGTGGAAAGATCTACTCCAGAGTGCTGGAGAGGAGATCCCGGCTGTTAGGCGAACCTCGGATTCAAGAGGAGTAATGCAGATTGTTTCCCCAGCAACCTAGATACGCAGTGGAAAAGGAACGAACGAAAGGGCGGAAGGCTGGAATAACACAGCAATAACATGAACTAAATGAAATACACTTTCCTTGCCTTTTAGGCGGCAAGTTAAAATCTATTAAAAAGCTTTGCTTGCCTTCTGATGACACCATTACTTGGATTGTCAATAGGACTCTGGGTGCAATCTCACAATGAGGGGATGTTCCTTTTTTTGTGATTTGTGCTGATTATCAATTGCTAGCATGCTAAAACTTTAAATTAAGTTGGCAAACTCATTACCTATTTAAAAATCAGCATGTGAGCATTATTGTCAGCATGATAACGGGTTAATGTTATTAAGTTCAACCACAGTTGAGCCCAAATACAGCTTTGCAGAACGACCGGGATACCTGGTGAATGATATTGTAGATGTGCCTACATGCTGATTAAACAATGGTGTGGCTTACATTTATCTTTTGTCATCAGTGTTGCTCTGAACCAGTTTAATTTTCCAGAGTGTTCTCCCATCTTTGTTAAACAAATGGCAGAATGTTAACAAAAAAGTAAGATCACCAATTAACAAGCTAAAGTCTAAGGGCAGAGGATGTCACATCTGTGCAGTTTGTCAAAGCCCAGTGAGATAATGTGTAAATTGTGATTTCGGGCTATACAAATAAAATTTGATTTGATTTGATTTGATTTGATTAAAGAGGAAGGAGATCGACCTCTGCACCACATGGGCACTCAGGTGGCTAGAAGATATTGCAGAGACTGTGGCAGGAAAAACAGCTGCACAGCCTTTCACATCATCATGAGTTAACCAGCTGTGACGAGAACACCTGCTGCTGATTAATAAGGAATTACAGCAACAATGCCATGTGTGAAAATTGTTGTACTGATTGTTGAACTAACATCATTATAGAGGGCTGTGTTGCTCAGGTACTAGGTGAGATTAAAAGAATAGGAGATTTGGAGCTACAGAGCATCTCTAAACTAATGTGTAAGGCTTAATGTGGTTTTATTTCCTCACATTTGCATTATTCATACAAAACACAAATCTGAAATGCAAATCTGCTCTTTTACTGACTCCGTCAACTTTAACTGTTGCTTTTACCTAAAAATAACAGTTTGGAAGCGATTTCACTTCAAACTTTTATATGATGACACGGTGCGCCTCATTCATATCATGAAGTTGGATTCAAAGTTTTCCTTTGAATCCAACTTAATTTCTTTATTCTCTAACAATAAACCTTGTGAGGATTCATTGGGGAGCAATAGTGGAACAAAAAGAGCTCCAAGTAACTATTTTGTGGGTTGGTAAGAAAAATGTATTCTACATCAGAACTCACTGATAAAGCCCACAAGATGCGTTTAAAAGCATGCAAAGCATCCAGTTGATATTGTGTTAACATTAAACATTTAAATGACTCTCACCTCAGCAGTTTTCAGTTTCGTATTCTTAGAAAAGAGTTTCTGTGTTGAATTAAATGAGCATTTAAATATTGTTGCTGTATTCATGAAAACATATTTGCATGATTTTATTGTAGTGGAGTACATTGCTGACATTGTTCCCCACACTGACAGATACATCAGAGCAGCACTGGCAGGCTCTCACTTCTCACTCTCTCTCCTCATCAGATTTTAAAATAAGTCCTTGATGAAGTGAGGAGCAAGTTTCCAAGCCTGTAATGGAGTCTGCTTCTAACTTCTGAGCCGCTTTGGCCCCCTGGACATCCTCTATTTCCAAAGGACCAATAATAAAATCATCTTTTCCTTGTTTGCTTTGTGGCAATTTTTGATGTGCTCCCTGGCTGGCAGGAAGGAGAAATAGTGTGTCTTGTTGCGTCCAATCATTAACTTTTGAAATTCACAGAGCACTGGACAGCTTACAGTGAAATATGGGGAACCTCAGAACATAAGTAACAGCAGCAGACCAAAAAACAGGTTTGCCTAGAGGGGTCATTAAAAGGGAATTTTTGATTTGATGAAATGGATTCAAAAAAGGCCCAATTGTTTTTGAAGTACAGTAAGTGAGGAATAGGTGATCTAAATTTTATTCAAGGCTGATTAAATTTGCTTATCCAGACAGAGAAACTGTAAACCATAATGGCTAATAAAAAACAAATAGACCTCAGTGCTGCAGTGGAGAGTAGTTTTGTGTTTTGAAAGCTAGTATAATGAGGAAAATTGAATATTTTTTTTACTCACATTCCAGTTTTCCAAATTCAAGCTGACTTGTTTGTTGAAAAAGCTCCTATATTGTCCACACTGAAAGTGCAGGTGTCCCAGCTGGACTTTACTGGGAGGTTCATGGTCACAACTCTGCAAACAGTAAGTCACCGAAACCTTTAATTTATGTTGCACAAGCTTTTTATTGTGTCTTTTATTGTTTCTATCAACATTGCATTCAACCTTTAAGATTAGTCTTCTTTACAAATATGTTTCTTTGACTTTGTTGTTCTATTCAAATTACAACTATGGGTAAAAGTTAGCTGTGAAAAGTCAGTTTTGTTGTACACGGCATGGTACATGGATATGTAAATGCACATTTATAATAATGGACAGAAAATTAGATTTTGATCTTCAATGCAAAGTAATACACAGTAATTTGATTGTAATTGGCAGATTTCATTACTGTATAAATGATGTTGCTTTTGAAAGCTTAAACAATAAAGGAATATTGAGAAGTCACAGAACATGGTGACTTCATGAAGAATCAACCAGGTGCATGTGTTTACTGTGAAAATTGTGCTACAACAATTCCACAAACTGTTTAGAGAACAGGTGCCCAAGCAATCTAAGGTTCAAATCTTTTGTGCAAGAAACTGAATGACAAGTAATTCCTCTGTGATAAATTCATGTTACCCATAATAAATCATATCAAACTATAGTGCGCGAGATTTTAAATATTTGCAGTTTGTAAGTGCAGAAAAGCCCAATGACTGTATTTGCTGCTGATATAAAAATTTGTGTGGCAGCAAGTGCTTTTTCTCATGCTTTGTTTAAAAGGGAGTAGCTGTTAGACTTTTGGGGAAACTAGAACAACAAATAAGCGTTTAGCATTGGCCTGATTGATGGCCCCAGTCCATGCCTGTATTAGGCTGCCTCAGCAATGATGAAAAGATTTTATGGCAAAAATCTTCAGACAGGCTCTCCTCTGCTGATAACTGTCAAGTGCAGTCTGCCCTCAGCTTAATCTGACTAATTTAGTGACTAAGTTTGACTCACCTGGGGCACATTTCAAGCTCTGCACCCCGGAGCAGCATGCAGCCTTTCACAGCTGGCTAAGCAGGCTGAAGGAGGTCTGTTGGGACTGCACAGGCTGCCACTGAGACCTGGACCTGCCATGTTGGGTCAGCATAGCTCAGCTCTGAGCAGAATTTAGTTAAGGGCGATGTCAGGTCAGGAGACAGCAGGTAGAAATGGGAGTTATAACAACTTTGTCTCATACTGTCTCTCAATTCTAATTGCAAGAAGGGAATACCTGAGTCTGAGTGTAAAAGATAGCAGTCACTGCTGCACTAAACTAATATATACAGACTGATTAAAGCAAATAAATCAATATAATATCTCAGAGTTGCACTACACATCTAGAGTCTTGACATTTTGTCCTTCATTTCGTTCACCTTGCTTTCTGGCAGAGGAACAAGATTGATTTCACTCCTCAGTCTGTCCATTAGATATGATGTTATAGCCAGCAGCAGCTTAGCTTAGCATAAAGCCTAGTGACAACTAGTCTTATTTTGATTGTCATATGAAAGTTTACTGTTTTATCTAGCTTGTTGCCAGGCAACTGATTTTAGATAAAAAGACAGATAGTTTGCTTGTCCTCCAACCACTGGCTCACATGCTCTTTACTGTGATAACAGCAGCAGAATAACTGTGACTGCTGAGTCAACATGTGGATGTATTATTTTTAATCAAATATTTAATTTTATTGTAATAAATAATCCAGGGGTGTCAAACCCATGTTGGTCCAGGGGCCACATGCAACTCAGCGCAACTTCAGAAGGGCCAGACCAAAAAGAAAAGAAAACAAACAAACAAACAAACAAACAAACAAACAAAAAACAGACTGCCTAAAATAATAATAAAAAAAATAAATCAGCAACTTAACCTTTATTTTATATATTTTATGTAAAAATACATACTAATAAAGGTTTACAATCCATGAACTTGACAGCTGAGAGGCCTGTTTTATGAAAGATATATAGTCCTTCAACATGTCCCTGTCTCTCCATTCATTCAGTCAGTGGATTGACACAAGCACAAGAAAACGGTAAGACAAAACACTGCAACTCAAATTATGTGCCAGTTTCTCATAATTCTATTTTTTAAATATTCACAATTTTCAGTCATCCAAAGGGCCGGATTGAATCCCCTAGTAGGCCGCTTCCAGCCCGCGGGCCGTAGGTTTGACACCCCTGAGTTAAGCTATGTTATGATCTCACCATACCCTCCCTGGCAGCAGCAAATGTAGCCCACCCCCACGGTATGAGTACCCCGATTTTGGAATCATTGCTTTAGATATTTTCTCATTGCTGCCATTGGAGGTTTGGTCTAATGTGGCAGGATGCTTTGTCTGCCATCAATCTTAAAGAAGAGGCTTTTGTTGAAAATGACACACAATCAATACATCACAACCTCTGGAGATTCTCCAACAATGATTCATGAATGTCTTCTTCAACAGTTCCCAACAAAGAAAGAGACAGCACAGCATTTATCTGGCTAAAATTGGTTTGGTGTACAGGGCATCGATTTCAAACACCATGTGATACAGCTCACACTGGGAACAGCCTTATTATGTTTTAGGAGAAGGTCAAAGGTTGGCAGAACAAACTCCCAGATTCATTACCTAATTAAAGCCTACTTTCTGGTTGGAAGTTTAGGTGATCAACTCTCTCCTGTACCTTCTCCCTCCCATAATGAGAGTTAGACGATGGATTTCTTCAATGAAAGATTTCTTGCTGTCAAAGTCCCCTAATTATATGCCCTTATGGAGAGAAAATATATATAATTATGAATGATCATGGCTAATTATACCTATTGGATTTTATCAAATGCAGTAAAAGTGTTGCTGAGAGTTTTTGTTGAGCTAGGAGGGAATTGGTACAAACAGAGAGCAAAAATTTAGAAGAGCTTTGTGAAATAACTCACTGCTGACAGTTAAGTGTTAGCTGTGTGGAGGAATTTGTGAATTTAAATCAAAATTAGACAATCTGACTTCTATTAACGAGGAAATTTGAAAAATAAAAAGTTCTATTAAAAATTACATATACAGACAGCTGCCTCAGAAGAGTGAAGCCGGTGGAGGGAATGGGGACCATCATGAGAAAAAACTGAGTGGCTTTGAGGGGGCAAGTGCATGTAGTAGAGTAGTGTTGCTGCAGTGGTAAATGAGAGTCAGGGAAAATTTGGAGAACAGCATACATGCTCAGAAAAACCCTTCCCCTGAAGTAGTAGGGGTAATGTCTGATTTAGATGCAGATAAACACCACATAACAATTAAGGACTCAACAGAGCTGCCACTTTGCTCATGTCAATCTCTGGTGTTTTCTTAAATACATGAATAATCAGACTGTTAGATGGGATACTCCCGTATGACATATTGTCATTAGCTTTGAATGTGCTTGTAATACACAGCTCCCGAGGTCTCTGGTAGAGACTGATTTAGTTTTCAGAATGAATGGATACGTCATTATTATAATTTGCCATGTTTACTGCTACAGATGATTTATTGTACTTGTGCTGGCTTAAGGGTTGTGCATAGTCCAAACAATCAATGAAATTTAAATGTGATAGCCAGTACAATTTTGTTTGCTTATGTGTTAATAAATGTTATGCATCACATCCCATTGTACTGTATGTAAGAATATTTTCTTAGTAGCACTATTAACTTGCTAATCCACTAATACAATTATTTCAAAATCCATATCAATAGCTCTTTGTCATGTTCCTGTTCAGCAGTAAGGTTTACCTCTATATGTATACATAATGACATGATCATTGTTATTCACCTCACCTGTCCTTGGTTTTAATGTTGGTACTGATTGGTGTATGCAGCTCTTTCACACAAATTATACAGCATTCAAGCACTGACATTTAAAGATCTCTGGTAAAATGTCAAGTAAGTGATGATGTATGCAGCACTAATGAAGAAGCACAACTTCAAGCTGAATGTTAAAACAAGGCACCTTCATTAATCTGGCAATTAATCTTATGCTGGCTTTATTACTATAATTATTTGTCCTCTGCTTGTACGCCGCTGTGCAGAGTCACATTCAAAGAGCACTCAGGGGCCAAAGATGACACCGACAAAACAGTGTTGACACGGCCACTCTGTGTCTGCTGATGCTACATTCAGCAGAGGTGTCGCAACAACTTTGCTGAGATAAAGAGCACAGTGATGACTGATGGCTTGTCTTTACAGTTGCCAGTTCCTAGGGTGTTTTTCACCTTCACAGATGCTGTGCATGCATTTGGGAAGACACACTATAGTGTCTGGTAGTGATAATAATGAATTTACAGCCAAAATTAATCTCAAATATTTCTTAAAACACCTTTTACCAGACAAAACCAGACATTTTTCTTTTCTAACAATTACTAATAAGCAGCAAGGCTTTTTAACTTGTTCAGAATTCTGTTGCCAAAACAAAAGTTTTATAGGACCCATAGGAGCACCTCTCTTGCACTAATTAATACATTTGAACTAGTACTAACCAAATTACGATTTACAAATATATCTATGCTGATCAATTTTGTGCAGTTAGTTTGGATTTTTGTCTCATCTTGAGGCTGCCAGAGAGGCAGGAGTAATCCAGGAATTCATGCATTGTTAAAACTGTCATATTGCGTATAGCCCCCTTTTGGTTTCTGCAGGTTTCTGATTGATATGATAATAGGTTCCTAATTCTGAGGTTGTGGCAGTTTTTTTTTCATAAAACAGAGCCAGACAAGTTTACCCCATTTTTTCTGTTTGTATGAAGGTAGCCCCACATTTGACACAATTGTAGCATCAAAGTTCTGATCCAATGCTTAGCAAGCCAAGCAGGCATTTTGTCCAACTTCAAAATACATGAACTAGCTGTGTTCTGTACATCGTGGCCATATGTCCTATACTCATAGCTTTAATTCCATCCGTATGGTTGTTTATTGAAACTGCAATGCTATTCACTTTAGTTTTGAATGAGATGTGTGTAATTTTTGCAGTGGCCGGTCCTATCCCCATAGTGATAATAACACACCCCAAAGTCAGCATGATTTTCTTCCCTCCTATGGGTGATCAATAGCCTGTTGACTGATGGAAATCTAACTGTATCTGTCACTGGACTAAACCACAGGACTCTTGTAAGGGGGCGGATGAAGAATAGCTTAGGCGCGTCAAAATATGTAATGAGATCCCAAGGGGCCACTACATTGTAGAGGAAATGGTGCCAATTACTGTAGGTGATCCAGCTGTAATGTCCACTGGAAGGGTTAGATAATAAAAAAGTTACCGATATGGTATTGCACAGGACCAAGCTACAATCATATGCTATTGATGCTACATTCTGCTATTCTGCATTCAGCTGTCTTAAGTCTGCTGAATGCAAAAAGCAAAACCCATTTCCCCCTCCAGTTTATAAACCCACATCATTATACAAATAATCCTCCAATTAACTTTCACTGTAAAAATAATACGGCTTTAATTACTTGGCGTCAGACAATGATGATTAACTATGAGTATCATCTCAATTTGCTTGAATATTATCACATTAACTAACACTAACCCTAACCCTCTTTTCTGTGAGGAACGAGATATTGAGAAAGCCTCCAATCTACGGAGGATGATGATCTCAGGTGTTTGCCTGCTCAGTATCCTGTGGATGTTCCAACCTAACCCCCATTAGCTGGACTGAAGGGAGCTTAGATGTGGAGCTCTATGTTCGGCAAGAGCCCTGAGTGCCAGTCACAGGAATTTGAATTTTACAGTTAGGCTGGCATTGCTGAGTACCACTGCATCCTCCCCGTGTTAATGTTTTTCTGTGCGATTAAAACATTAATTTTTAAGGGAGCAGCTTTTTCCCCTCTCCCCTGCAACCTGCTACCATATTTACCGCTCACCTGGTCAGAGGATGTCCTTGAAGCATTACATATTGCTAAACATTCTCACACAGACATGGCCTGCTCATATGTTTCTCAGATAAAAGTGGGCAAGCACAGAAGTGTTGTACACACCGTATTTGCCCTGTATCACACCTATCCACTCTCGCAGGTCTAAGCCTATCTCAGCATCATGCAAAAGTAAATTCTGGTAACAACCCTGTGTGGTGGCCTACCAGTCGCTCTGTCAGTATTGGTCATTTATGAATATATAGAGCATGGGATTTCTGAATCAAATATTCGTTTAGCTTTTCAAAGTTTTATTTGATGAAGTAACAGAGTAGGGTGCACACAACTATTTCCGGAGCAATTATAAAGCTGAGCTTCCAGCTGAGGTCTGAAACAAATACTTCTGACTAAGAGGTCTCCTGCCAATGCCCTGACAGGCAAGAGATGCTTTGAAAGCACGAGAAAGACCAATGCAATATCAGGGAGGAGGTTTTAACTGCAAACCTCTTCTTCCTCAGGAAACAAGGTAACAATAACAATAATTATTTTCTTTTATTTTTTAGTGAAAAAAAAAAAAATCTTGTAACAAAGCTATGCGTTGTGCTTATTTCATGCATTATCATCAAATATGACAAATGTGATTTTGAGCGATTTTTGAGTCGGATGTGCATTTCTTACCTTTTTATGTTTTTTTTTTCTCAATTTATCTTGAGCAGTAGAGCTGCCAGTGGGTAGGGAAATGACCCCCTTGTCTCTCTCATTTTGTTGTGTAATGGAATGACATCTGCAAGCATCAGATCAGTGAGGAGTTTCACTGATTGTTTGCTTTTGTTTAGCCTCTTGGTCCAATTCCAACTGAGACATAGATTGTTATGCGGGTCTGAGTTCAGGCATTATTGAGAATTTGCAAATATGAGGAAGCAGCTTCATTCTACTCGCTTCTGCATACTGCTCCAATGCTGTAGATATGTTTGTCAAGTTTTGTAATATAACCACTGTAACCACCAGTGCGTGCATGTTAGTTTTATGGTTTGCAATCTCAGAACATTTAGTTGTCTGTGATCATTGTTACCCTCACTGCTTTAACCAAATATATGCATCAATGCAGGAACTTGACAGACTGGGTTGTATTAATAATAATGATGCGTCTCAATAGGGAAAATTTCCAAATCTTTGCTGATTACTCCCAGCAGGGGGGCACTACAATTTCAAACCAAAATCAGGTGCTACTGATAGGTCCAGAGGCACCACACTTGGTGGATGACATGTTCACTGTTGTCTGGAATACAAATCAAGTAGCTATATTACTGTGATTTACCATTATGAACACTGCTATATTTTTCTATTATTGTTGCTGTCTGGCAAAGTTCCACAGTACCTTTCTATTTACAGTAAATGGTCTTCAATCAAATCAAATCAAATTTTATTTGTATAGCCCGAAATCACAATTTACACATTATCTCACTGGGCTTTGACAAACTGTACAGATGTGACATCCTCTGCCCTTAGACCCTCGAACCGGGTGAGGAAAAACTTAAAAAACCCGAAACAGGGAAAATAAGAAACCTCAGGAAGAGCCACAGAGGAGGGATCCTTCTTCCTAGGACGGACAGACGTGTAATAAATGTCACTTGTACAGAACACAAAAACATGATAACAACAGTTCATTTAGAATGCATAAAACATCCATGAGTCCCAGAGTCTGTGGATTTTATGAGTCCGGATGTATGGAAAGTCTAGTGATCCAGACGCAGGTGGACTCTGTTGGTCCAGGAGTCATTGTACTCCATGTAGGAAGATCTGGGTGTTGCTGAGTCCAAGAGTATGTAGAATCTGTAAATCCAGGGATATGTGAAGTGTAGTGGTCCAGAAGCAGGTGTAGTCTATTGATCCAGAAGCCATTGTGATCTGTGGGTCCCGATTTGCACTTGGAAATCCAGTCTAGGATCCAAGTCACAGGATCCAAGTCACAGGATCTCCTTTCCTAATGTGGCCAGGAGGCATCAGGCAGGACCACAGCAGCACCTCCCACCGCGACCTAGAAAAACCTGCAGGATGGTAAAGCACAACGACTCCGGGGAAGAAGTAAAGTTAGTGTAAGGATATGGACATTTACAGGAGCAGAGAAGGAGTCGGAGTCAGAGGGGGGAGAGAAGAAAGCTCAGTGAATCATGGAGTGTTCCCCCAGCAACCTAAGCCTATAGCAGCATAACTAAGGGCTAGATAGGCCAGCCTTAACTATAAGCTTTATCAAAAAGGAAGGTTTTAAGCCTACTCTTAAAATCAGAGAGTGTGTCTGCCTCCCGTACCAAGACTGGAAGATAGTTCCACAGGAGAGGAGCTTGATAGCTGAAAGCTCTGCCTCCCATTCTACTTTTGGAAATTCTTGGGATCACCAATAACCCTGCATCCTGGGAGCGTAAGGTTCTGGATGGGCGATAGGGTACTATGAGCTGTTCAAGATAAGATGGTGACTGACCATGAATAGCTTTGTAGGTGAGAACAAGGATTTTAAATTCTATTCTAAATTTAACGGGGAGCCAGTGCAGAGAAGCCAGTATGGGGGAAATATGGTCTCTGATATTAGTTCTAGTCAGTACACGCGCTGCTGCATTTTGGATTAACTGAAGAGTTTTTAAAATTTTGTTAGGGCAACCTGAAAATAAAGAATTACAGTAGTCCAGCCTGGAAGTAACAAACGCATGAACTAGTTTTTCTGCATCTTGTTGAGACAGGATGTGCCGGATTTTAGCAATGTTACGGAGGTGAAAGAAGGCGGTCCTTGAAATCTGTTTAACATGTGATTTAAAAGACAGCTCCTGGTCAAAGATAACACCCAGGTTTCTGACAGTGGTGCTGGAGGCCAAGGCAATGCCATCCAGATTAACTATGTTGCTGGATAATGAGTCTCTAATGTGTTTGGGGCCCAGCACAATGACTTCAGTTTTGTCAGAGTTTAACATTAAAAAGTTATGAAACATCCAGTTTTTAATGTCCTTAAGACATGACTGTAGATTAGCTAACTGATGGGTTTCATCTGGCTTCATTGATAAGTATAGTTGTGTGTCATCTGCATAACAGTGAAAATGTATGGAGTGCTTTCTAATAATTTTACCTACAGGAAGCATATATAGAGTAAATAGTAATGGTCCAAGCACAGAACCTTGTGGGACTCCATGACTAACCTTGTCATATCTTGATGATTCATCATTAACATGAACAAAATTATATCTATCAGATAGGTAGGACTTAAACCATCTTAGAGCAGATCCTTTAATGCCAATTTGGTGTTCCATCCTCTGTAGTAAGATGTGATGATCGATAGTGTCAAAAGCTGCACTAAGATCTAATAAGACTAGTATAGAGATAAGTCCCGCATCAGATGCAGTGAGGAGGTCATTTGTAACTTTTACCAATGCCGTTTCTGTGCTGTGATGCTTTCTAAAACCTGACTGAAACTCTTCAAATAGACTATTATACTGAAGAAAGCCACATAGTTGTTTCGCTACTGCTTTCTCTAGAATCTTTGAAAGAAAGGGGAGGTTGGATATTGGTCTATAGTTGGCTAAAACTTCTGGGTCTAGGGTAGGTTTTTTTAGGAGCGGTTTAATTACAGCTACTTTAAATGACTGGGGCACATAACCTGTTACAAGGGATAGATTGATAATGTTTAGTAGTGGATTTCTAATTAGGGGTAAAACCTCTTTGAGCAACCTAGTAGGTATGGGGTCTAGTATACAGGTTGATGATTTAGATGAAGATAATGTTGTCGTTAGTTCCTTAAGGTCAATTGGATGGAAGCTTTCCAAACACACATCAGGACTAATAACAGCCTCTATAATTCCTGTTGCTGAACTGGAATCTGTGGAGTGTAGGATATTTTCTCTGATAAGTCTAATTTTATTATTGAAGAAGTTCATAAAATCATTACAGGTGAGGGCTCTAGGAATGCATGGTTCAATAGAATGATGGCTCTCAGTCAGCCTGGCTACAGTGCTGAAAAGGATCCTGGGCTTATTCTTGTTTTCTTCTATCAACGCTGAATAGTAGTCTTTTCTTGCTCGGCAAAGGGCCTTCCTGTATACTTTAAGGCTATCCTGCCAGGCCTTGTGTGGCTTTTCCAGTTTAGTGGAACGCCATTTCTTTTCAAGTTTATGAGTTTTCTGTTTTAACTTGCGAGTGTTAAGATTATACCACGGAGCTAGTCTCTTTACTGGTTTTGTTTTCTTTTTAACTGGGGCAATGGAATCGAGTTGGCTGCAAAATAAATAACTGAGTATTTCTCTCCTCATTTACTGTAAGACAGTGCCATGAAAATCTCCTGCTCCTAATTTAGCAACAGAGCACAGGGTCTGCTTTGATAACACTAAACTTCAACTGGTTTACGTATAAATAATAGTCTTAAGACTTCAGGGGTCAAAACGTATCCCTTGTTGAAAGTTATCTAGCTCTTGACTATATTAAGTAAAACTGATCTGCCACAAATTCTAAATTCATTCTGTAGGTTCCTGGAAACATATGATCTTGGGAATGTAGGGCCTGGAAAACATGTGACTTTAGAAACCTGGGAACAGAGATTAAGGGACACAGGACCCATATAAAGCCCCAAAAGCAAAAGCTTTGTGTGCAGCTGCACCTCTACTTTCAACAGTGTAACACAAACCACCAACAAAGAGGCAGCCATGCATACAGTGCGTTAACTGTACGCAAACTTGTGATGTATAAAGGAGGTCCTCCAGTGATCGGAAGGTTCTTGGTTCGATCCCAGACCCTGCAGTTAACATGTCGAGATGTCCTTGAGCAGGACACTGAACCCCAAATTGCTTCTGATGCTGCCCCATCAGTGTGTCAGTGTGTGAATGGTTAATGCTCCTGATGAGCAGGTGGCATCCTGTGAGGTAATCACGGCCACCAGTGTGTAAATACGTGAATGTAAAACCTGTAGTGTAAAAGCACTTTGAGTGGTCAACAATAACTGGACAAGCGCTATATAGATACAGGACATTTACATTCAAAGGCTGACGAGTAGATCTGTCTACATTCATGCAAATTTTACTGTGATAGTGCATCTGTGATTGGAAAAGAGTGGAACCCACAGAATACAGTACAGGGTGGAGCCTCTGCAACCACTAGGGACTCTCTAATATCTCTTTGTAAAACAAGTCCCAAGGTTTCTGTTGCTCAGTTCCATGTCCTAAAGCTATAAGAAATGGAACAACATGGAACCGTTGTTATAGGCGCAAAGGGGCTGTATAACCACTGGGTGAGACACTGTTGGGCATATTTAATGAAGGCTGTTGTCCTGTTAAATGATGCTTTTTGGGCTGGTCCTGGGCCTTCAGATAATACATACAGTCCAGATACACTCACCTGATGGTGATGTGGTCAAAATACACATTAATAATGAATTTAAGTTTTTAAAAGGTTTTGAGATATTTTTATTTGTATGTGAGCACAAGAGAGTACATTTGTGTTCATGTTTTTGTGAACAGCCCATACTTCAGTATGCCTGAACTTTGTCTGTATGTGATAGGTTTCATTAAACAGTTCTCCACCACCTTTTAAAATTCCCTAGGACCCTGCTGAGTCTCAGAGCAGTCCTACTTATCTAATCTTTGCAGAAGCTAACTGTGCAGGTAGCATACAACGCTGCAGCCAATTGGCTTGTAGATTGGCTTGTTCCCAAAATGTCTGGAAGATGGAACTTCTTATATGGGTCATGTTGGTTTATGTGGCTTTGACTTGTTTCAGCGATCTATAATACTCAATTTGGCCTTTTGTGTCCTTAAAAATACTTGTTGTCCTCCATGATTTGGCAGTTTTTTTATTTTTTATTTTTTTTACAGAATACAATATGCAATATAGCATTTCCTAAAACCACCAAATGTGCATGCTTTTATTTTTTAAGTGCATTTTCCCCTCTGTGTAAGTAATCACATACAATAATTTAACCTCATGCTTTGTAATTCATCACTAACCCAATAATGATCAAAAGTGTGAAATGAGAAAACAGCACCCATGGAATTTTTGCATAACTGGTTTAACTGTATGTCATTACAGAATAAAAGCCCTGTGCAAGTAAGGGCAAAATAAATACATCCAATAGCTCACAGTGGATTTGATGATTGACAATAATAATAAGCAAAAATGATAAGCAATACTTTTCCTGGGAATAGAGTAACAAGCTCAAATTCTCATCGCATTACATTCTCATTCATCATTGCAGAGCTGACATCTGGACAGAACATTCAAAAACTGCCCAGTTTGCGGGCATAATAAATTTCTTGTTCTACAAAAACCTTTGTCTTCAAGCATGTTTATCATTCAGGGTGAGGGAGAGACACAGGCCACTATAAGAATGGGAAATGCACTTACTGTTAATAACAGTGCCTGGAGGTGAGATACAGAAAATGGTGGCCTATTCTAAATCTGCTCTGCAGCCTCAGGTTAGGAAGTACCTTAGTGCAGTGTATTCTAAACATAGACTGCACTGTTCCATACGTGCTTTGCTCTTTAGACACTGCAAGTGTACCACTGTTCAGAAGATTAGTCCAAATGCTACAGCTCTGTTAAAAACTGAGGCAGATTAACACACACAATCTAGCATCTGTTTTTCTTATTATTTCTATTCTACATGAAGCTGGTGCTGTGTTACCTGTAATTGCTGACTATAATCTGCAATAACCAGACTAGCAGGTACTAAAATTTTGTTTAGAGGTGTATAGCAATGTGTATAAAAGTTAAAATATTTTAAATACCTGCAATGCTTCTCTTAACAATATCTGCCATTATTGTCATTAAGGTCATAATGGATCACAAAACTCAGGTTTTGTATTGTAGTTTTTGGGTCACAGATTGAATAATTTTCCGGATCAGCAAAAAGGAGAAAAGGCGGTGGAGACTTATATAGCAGAGTTTTCCATTTATTATGTGTCCTAAATTCCAAATTCCTTAATTCCTTAATTAAAACAACAATGAGTATGTCCAATATTTAAACAAAATCAGAATATTCAAATAAGTAATATATTTAGATGTAATACCGAATTTTTAAGCTAAAGTAGAATATGACGTAATAGCCTTCTTTTTGCCATAAGAAGGCATGCCTTCTTTTTTTCAAGTTTAAATACATGAAATAAATTCACTCTCTTCAATTGTTAAAGAGAAACATAAGGGATAATGCATGCTTGTTTAAACCTGCAGTAGAGGAAAGGAATGAAGCAACTTGACCTTATGATTTTAATTCTTTTTGAAAAAGAACATTTAAATAGCTTGGTGAGAAGCAGCTGCTTCATATTATTATTTTTTTCATTATTTTTATTATTCCTGTTGCAAGCACATAAGGCTTCAAATTAGTTTATTGCGATATTCATAGGCAATCATATGTAACCAGTATGGGTCACAGATAAACTACATTGCGTTATACCCATAATTGACATTCCTTTTAATAAGATTTTAATAGGACTGTAACACCATTATTAATAAATAATTAATCATTCATTAATTCATTGTTTATTCTTTTCCAGAAATTAAAAAAAAACATCAGAAAAACTCAAGAAAATTTAAACTCTCAAATTTAAAATCATCAAAGGCCGCAAATGATTATCAAAGCAGTGGCTAGTTATTTTTCTGTAACTCTAGCAGTCAGTCAGCCAAACACAAATAATAAATAACAAAAGGTTCTGCTCAATTGCATTATTTACACTATTAAGATGAGTTTTGCAAAGTGTTTCCCAATTTCATGATGACCTCATATTTTGGCATGCATTCTTTGTCATGTATTTTTATTTAATTGCCTTGTCTATTTATTTTGCAGCTTTTAAGTATATTTTTGAATGCATGAACAAGTTATTAAGGTGTCCCATGTTCATGCGTATACACACACACAATGTTCCCCCGTTTCTCCACCTTATTTTACATTCCTCTTTCTCACACAATTTCCCCCTGCCTCTTTTGTTATTAGCTTCCTCCTCCAATCTCTAACCTCCCTTGTTTTTCCTCCCTCCTACTTTCATGTCCCTCTCTCCCTCCGCCCTCTATCTTTTTGACTGGCTCTCTCTGGGGACGGATGTGTCTCTGTGGGCCGCTGCAGATCTGGAAAGGATATCCTCTCAGTTTAGTTCAAGTCAACCCCATTCCCCTGGTGCTCCAAGATGCAGCATATGATGGGTTTCATCTGGCTTCATTTACAAGTATAATTGTGTGTCATCTGTGTGGCAATGGAATGTATGGTTTGCTTTCTAATAATATCACCTCAAGGAAGCATGTATAGAGTGAATAGTAATGGTCCAAGCACAGAACCTTGTGTGAATACCTTTGTCATATCTGGATGATTCATCATTAACATGAACAAAATTATATCTATCAGATAAGTAGGACTTCAACCAACTTAAAGCAGATCCTTTAATGCCAATTTGGTGTTCCATCCTCTGTAGTAAGATGTGATGATCAATAGTGACAAAAGCTCAGCTAAGATCTAATAAGACTAGTACAGAGATAAGTCCCTCATTAGATGCAGTGAGGAGGTCATTTGTAACATTTACCAATACTGTTTCTGTGCTGTGATGCTTTCTAAAACCTGACTGAAACTCTTCAAATAGACTATTATACTGAAGAAAGCCACATAGTTGTTTCACTACTGCTTTCTCTAGAATCTTTGAAAGAAAGGGGAGTTTAGGTATTGGTCTATAGTTGGCTGGAACTTTTGGTTCTAGGGTACGTTTTTTTTAGGAGCAGTTTAATTACAGCTACTTTAAGGGACTGGGGCACATAATCTGTTACAAGGGATAGTTTGATTATATTCAGTAGTGGAGTGCTTACTAAGGGTAAAACCTCTTTGAACAGCCTAGTAGGTATGGGATCTAGTATACAGGTTGATGATTTAGATGAAGATAATCTTGTCTTTAAATCATAAAGGTCCATTGGATGGAACCTTTCCAAACACATATCAGGACCAGTAACGACCTCTATAATTCCTGTTGCTGAACTGGAATCTGTGAAGTGTAGGATATTTTCTCTGATAAGTATAATTTTATTATTGAAGAAGTTCATAAAATCATTACAGGTGAGGGCTCTAGGAATGCATGGTTCAATAGAATGATGGCTTTCATTCAGCCTCGCTACAGTGCTGAAAAGGATCCTGGGCTTATTTTGTTTTCTTCTATTAATGCTCAATAGTAGTCTTTTCTTGCTCGGCGAAGGGTCTTCCTGTATACTTTAAGGCTATCCTGCCAGGCCAGACGTGACTCTTCCAGTTTAGTGGAACGCCATTCTTTTCAAGTTTGTGAAAGAATTCAGAAAGAGTTCATTTCAAACTATCATGTCCATCTATAAATCTATGATGAGAGGCTGCTGTGTTGATTAGTTAGTGTTGATTCAGCTCACGCAAATTAAAGATGAATGATGCTATCTAAATTATTACAGAAAACATGCTATTTGTTTTAAGTTTGGCAGACAAATTATGAATGAAATAATCATAAAGACGTTAAGTTTTCTCAGATCTTGAAGCCACATGCAAAGTTTGCCTGGCAGCCTGCTAACTCAGACTCCCTGTGTGGGAATAGAGTATGAAAAAACATTCAATGTAATGAAAACGAGTCTTGATACATGGACTATAATGACTCATTGACCAACAGACTACTACTGTGTCTGGATCACTAGACTTCCAATACATCTGGATTTATAGATTCCACAGACTCGGGAACTCATGGATGTTTTATACGTATATTCTAAGTTAACTGTTATTATCATGTTGTTGTGTTCTGTACAAGTGACATCTCTTGCACATTTGTCCATCCTAGCAAGAAGGATCCCTCCTCTTTGGTTCTTCCTGAGGTTTCTTATTTTCCCTATTTAGGGTTTTTTAAGTTTTTCCTCACCTGGTTTTTGGGTCTAAGGACAGAGGGTGTCACATCTGTACAGTTTGTCAAAGCCAAGTGAGATAATGGATAAATTGTGACTTTGGGTTATACAAATTAAATTTGATTTGATTTGATTTGATTTGATTTGATTGTTCAACCCAATTATTACATTTCCACCCTCTTCAAAACTCAGACAATTATAGATGTGGCATGTTTATAAAGAGCAGAATAAAAAAAAAGAAATCTGTACACACATACAATGGTGCCATTTAGAGTAAAACTGTAATTCCATCCAACAACCTTAGTACAAGTGAAGTAAGGGAATTAATAGAATCATCTGCTGCAAAGATGCCCCTATAGCAAGTTTTAAGTTAGAAGTCATAAGTTCATTATTGTTTGCCAAAGTATATACAAAGTACAAGAATGATATCCTATGCCACTGTATACCATTTGAAGCTGTTGTTGGTTATATATCACTTTCTCAGGCTAGATTTCTAGCCTGATATATATCTACACAGACTGAATGACAACTACAACCAAAGTGCAGGACATGAAGGTTACAGAAAATCATAGGCAGCGTTATGTGCTGAAACCTAGAGGAGGAATAAACAAACATGGTTGAACTCCATGCTGTATACATGTGCTAATCCAGTATTTCACTGAATATTTCTATCATTGTCATTCCTGTGTTTTAGCACAAATCATTATTATTTTTTTTGGCAAATGTATATGGAGTTTGTCCATGGTATTATTGGCCTTTTGCTTATCATTTCCTGTGTCACTTTTTGTGTTTTGGTGGAATTAATACCTACCTTAATATTTGGCATTAAAGTTTAATATTTGGTGTACCATGAGGCGCCACAATTGACCTGTGGTGTAATCCCAAGGCACTGTAGTTTCTACAAGTCCCCTAGATCTGTGTGCAACCTCTCTTCTTTCAGCTCTGCTTGTTTGTATCAGGCAAAAGGCAATATGAAGTCAGAAGAATCTTACCCTTGACTTGCCAGTAACTAATCATGACATTTTCTTTGGAAGTAAGGAGACAACAGAGACAACAAGCAATTTCACAACCAAACTTTTTCTCTACACTACCTCACTATCTCATCTATCACTATCTCATCATTTGCTGCCTCCAAACCTTAAGATTATGTCTTTGGCTCTGGCAGCAGCAGGATTTGTTTTGTAGTCCCAACTCCCCAACAATCTCCCCAATCCACCATTGCACTATACCTACATATACTGTATATCAGCCTCTAATAATCAGAGGCCAAGGGCATCGTCGTCAGCAAAGGTAAGTGGATCTGTCAGGTCATTTTGCTTCTGTCATTTACTTAATTCCTCCTCTAGACTTCTATTGGGCAAGTAGCGAGAAAGAAAGCAGCAAGACAGTCATGGATAGAGTGAGGAAAAGAAAGATACTTAGTACAGGTATTATCTTTTATTGACATCTTTTGATGCTCAGAGACTTTTGAATTTAGCTGCCTGGCAGATTAAAGTAATGAAATTAGGTAGATATGTGTGTTTGTTCATGTGGTAAACCAGTGACAGAGATAATAAAGAACAAAGCAGGATTGTCAAGGTCAGCCTGACTACCTGTGCCTTACAGTTACAGTTCACACATTTTTGAAAAACAAGTCCAGATACAAATAATGTGCTCTTAACAAAAAAATCAGTACATTGCATTCAATATGGAATGAAACGCTTTTCTGTTTACAACCTTCTTATTGGGTAGCATCACCCTGGCAAGTTGTTTATGGAAATGTGTACTCCAGCAACGAAAACAAAAGGATACTCACAAACAGTCCTCTTCCCAGGCCCCTCTTCCAGTGTATTTTTTCCCCACCAACGTTGGTTCCGTCAAATAGTGCTACAAGTTCTCATCTTAGGCCTGTCTTGAAGTGGAATGTGGCGATGTGTGCAATGGAAGGTAATTCAAAGCAGTTGTGTCTCAGAGTGACAAATGCTTGTGATGCTTTCACGTCCTCAGGCCTGGTCCCTGCAGAAACAACAGTCAGAAAAGATGTGCATAAGAATGGTTCTTCCCTGCCTAAGACAATGAGCGGCATTGAAGAAAGGAAAACAGCATGATGGCAGCTGTTACAGTTGCTGGGTCATTCTCTGTGCCATGCTGCTGGGATTTCTGTTTGCATGTGGACAGCTCTCAGGGGCAATAATCATTGTGAGTGTGTCTTCGTCTGAGGACTCTGATGAGCTACTCTTGAAAGACAAACATTTTTGAGATTTTTGTTTTTGTCCTCATAGTGAGGTGTGTTTTGTGTTTTTTCACCCACATAACATACTTCGTTAGGAAATAGTATTACAGCAATGCCATTCATGGGGCATGAATTAAAAGAAAGAAAGAAAGAAAGAAAGAAAGCAAAGATTCCTGCTATTAATAACTTTATTTGTCCAATAAGGATGACACTTATCTAAAGCAGCAATTTGACAACTTATTCAGCCCATCAGCTATTAATAGCTGCCTTCCTCTTATGCATGCCCTCTGGGGAGCATTATTTCAAATGCCTGTGTGCAAGAAATGAGACAAACACAGCAGATGCACTTCTCATTCACTCCACCACAATTCCTCCGCATGACTCCCCAGCTCCCACTTTCAATTATTGATAAGACTTCTGCTGTTGGCCCCATCTGTCACAGGGTTGGGGGTATTCACCTGTGGGCAGCTGCTGTGGTTGTGGAGAATGAGCTGATGCCGCGCATGGAAAAATGAGACAAGCGTCAAAAGTATTAAAAGCCTATTGACAAGATGCAATGCTGAAGGCATACGGTGTCGCAGGTTTGCTGCTGGTTTAATCTAAATTCAGCAGTGTTTCATACGGGAAGAAGGTATTTATTTCAAAACCATGGGGATTGCATGCTCTATACATCCGGCTGACTCGCAGACACTTCACTTGAGCCCCAGGATTCAAAACATGCTCTGTGGTGTCCAATTACAACAACAAAAGGGGAAAGCTGAGAATAAGGATGCAAAGCAAAGAAAGGGGAAAACAAGCTGCAGGTTCAACTCCTTATAAAAATTTTCATGCAAGCGCTGTCCTATTAGCTTTTGTTTTCAAGCACTGTTGTTAAAATATGTGTATCATGCATTTTATAGCATGATACACCTTGCCTTGAGCTTTGACACCTATTGACCAGGACTGCGGCTGCGCCACTGCTGTAAGCTTATTGCGTCACTTCCTGTTGTCCGTGTTTGGTCGTCTTGTGGCGCCTTGCTATCTATCTGGAGGGTTTTTAACTACATTAATTGTTTAACTGTTGTTTACTAAAAGTGTACACCCTTGTACTTAAGCACCATTCAGCCCTCTCTCATTTTAGTGAATTGTATGGCTAGTCTTACAACCGTTCTGTGTGGCGCTTGTAAACTTAGCGCACAATGATGGCTTCTCCCTCTCGCTCTCCTCTTCTCTCTTGGTCAGTGTGTCACATGTTTAGTTATTCCTCTGCCTCTTTTAGGGATAATGGTACGTGTATTAAGTGTAGTTTATTTGCTGCGTTGGAGGCGAGGCTTAGTGATTTGGAGGCTACGATCCGCACCTTGCAAACCAAACCAGTAGCTTCGCTAGCTAACCAGCTCCCATTAGCCGGTGCGGGTCGACTGAAAGCAGCTCCCCCGAGCCCCCCAGAGCGCCCCCCAGCAGCCACGAGCAGCTGGGAAACAAGGGAAGTTGGGTGACTGTTCGAAGGAAGCATAGTCCTAAACAGAAGGCCACCGTTCACCACCCACCCGTTCACGTTTCCAACAGATTTTCCCCACTCAGTGACGCACCCACTGAGAAACCAACTCTAGTAATTTGCAGCTCTATTTTGCAAAACATGACATTTTCCACACCAGCAGCCATAGTCAAAAGTATTCCCGGGCCAGAGAGGGTGATATGGAATCAAATTAAAGCTGCTGGCAAAGAGTAAACGTAAATACAGTAAGATTATAATTGTCGGCGGTAATGACGTTCAGCTACGCCAGTCGGAAGTCACTAAAGTTAATGTTGAGTCGGTGTGTGCTTTTGCCAAAACACTGTCGGACTCC
>KV751336.1:3011554-3058196 GCA_001698575.1 Mola mola
TAAATTAAATGTGGATTGTTCGAATATTCAATCAGTATCATCCAAATCTCTGCTAGTCAAGGATCTGATAATTGATCATCTCATTGATTTATTTTGTATTACTGAAACCTGGCTGCAGCAGGATGAGTATGTCAGTATAAATTAATCTACACCCTATGCAGATGGCCACCTACAGAGCCAGGGTCTGCACTGAGGTTTCTGCCTTCTAAAAGTCAGTTTTTCCCCCCTAGTCTCATCAGAAGTTTGTTTATGGGAGAATACAGAATATAAAGACTAAAGCTGGAATACACTTGTTGGCTAGAAAATAATTTTTAAGCTATTTAAGGTATCAAACCTTGAAACATGGCATTGTGTCCTTCATATTTATTATCTATAGTATTCTTAGTTACTGACTAACTGGTAAGTCAGACTACTAGCATGTCTTGAAGACATAAACGTCTGGATGACCTGTAACTTTTTACTTTTAAATCCAGACAAAACTGAAGTTAGCCCTAAGCACCTAAGAGAAAATTTATCTGATCATCTAATCAGTCTGGATGGCATTTGGTAATGCAATGCCTACATTTATACAACCTCCCTGAAACATAGCTTTAGGATCTGACAGGCCCCTTTTGATAACAGCATTTGAAGAAGAGAAAAAAGGCTGGCATGATATGGTGAGACCTGCACTACTTTAAAATACAACATATTTTCTTTCTCATTCTAATACAGTATATATTAATTTTACCAGAATAAGAGTGAGGCATTTCACAAAGCACACCTTAAGGACTTGATGGGGTGCTAAGACACTCACACTAAGACTCATTCATTCAGCACACACCGAATGGTTGTTTATGGAAGAACATTTTGAGGCAAGCTGGTAATGTTTAATGGGCTTTGGTAGCTCAAATATTGACTACAGACAGTGAACACACTGGTGTGTGCACCTGACAGTGACAGACCAAGAACAAAACATGAAGATGACACTGGATGAAGTAGTGAAGACAAGAGATAGACTAGTGTGGTATTGATTGCCTTAAAACATACTAATGTAACCCATCAGAACAGAGACAAGGGCACAGTCACATTCATACATGCTGCACTGTATATACGCACAAAAGCATCGCCAAGAATTGATGCTTACTCATGCAGAGGTTGTCTTGCAGGAAGAAATTCAGTTTTTTGACAGAATATAATGAAGATAAAAGGAAATGAAAGGGTGAAAATATGCAGGTAGCTTCAAATAAAATTTTAATTCATATATATTAGTCTACAATATGGTGAGAAGAGAACATGTGATGGCCCATTGAGGACAATCCTTTTTACTATAATTCTGTCGACTCACTGGCAGCCATGGGTGTAAGGCATCAATATAAAACAACACACACACAAATTGTTTAATTATGGAGCTCCAAAACAACCTACAACTCTATAAGCTTCCCTAAGGAAATGAAACAAACAAGGAAGAAGCACATGCTTGTTTCATGAGGCTTCGCAATGGAAATTGCTTTTTATACATTTTTGCAGCATTTGGAGGCTCAGACTTCTGCCGGACTTCCTCAGCCATGATGATCTCATTTCACACATTGCTTTTGTTTGATACTTATATAATTCTCCAATGTCAGTCCGGAGTAATAATTTCAGCCAGTGGATAAAAAAAACAACAACAAAAAACAACAAAACAAAGGCTGTCCTCGGGTGAATCTTGGATGGTGCCTCAGATAATGAAAGACCCAGTAGCCTCTCTTCATTCTGAAGACGTGTGTCATTTAATTGGTGTCTTTGACTGTGGCTCTATGATTAATTCAGGCCAGTCACTTGGTGAGTAAATGGTTCTTTATTCTTGTGTAATTGGTCAATATTAATAATGCACACTGGGGTCTAAGTTCAGCATCCGTCTTGGCAAAATTCAGCATGAAAGGTTTCATCATCTGCACATGCATGTCACCATTCTTACTCGTTCTCTCTCTACCCTCATCTCTCATTTCCACTGCAAGGTTGCCCCCCCATCCTTTCTCTTTCTCTATCTCTCTGTGTCCCTAACTCACAAAGGCTCTGGATGCATCTGATAAAAGGATGTTGCCCATCAGGAGAAATTGGAGGAGCTGTGTTGGTTGGGTTTCTTGAGGAGTCAGCTTAATCGATCCCATGGATGGTGGAGGTGGGAAGGCAGTACTGCCTCCCCCACAAGCTCCTGACAGCTAAATGAACGCCAAGCAGCAGAGAACAGGATGTCCTTTTAAAAGAACTATCATCAAGGGTGCAGGTCACCCCCAGCCCCTGGAACTCACCACCATCAAGTTAAATCATAATTTACACATTTAGATGATTATCAGCTGGGTAGATGCATGATAGTAAGCATTTAATGTTACCTTTTATTATGCTAAGATTAAAAAATAAAGGAAATGTCAGAGCCTTAATAGCAATGATGTTATGTTATCATCTACAAGGTGATTTATTTAAAAGATTTTACAGCAATAATCCAGAGACACCCCATATAGCCTGTGAGGCTTACAATATGATTGAGCGTGCGCGCCAGCATGATGAAATGGCAAGAGATGAGGATGATGGATGGAGTAGAGACTTTACACAGTAAGATCATTTGTATTCTTGTGATAACACACAGTCTGGTGTCAGTGCAGTGCTGTGTTTCCTCATCACAGCTTTGAAGTATACTATTTGTTTCTCCTCTTTATGGCTTCTTCAAGACTAAAACTGTACTAAAGCTGAGCTCAGCCTGACCATCAGTTGCCATGGCAACACACGGCATCTGGGACTGATGGTGTGTTAGAAAAGCTTGTCGCAGCTTGAATCAAAAGAACTGTTTACTTTGTTCTGTTGCCTTTGTCCTCACTGCTGCTGGACCTCATGTTTCTCATTAGATTTAGGGTGATCTAATGTTTACAGCTTACACATGATCACAGTACTTATGTATAACAAGATCAGTCCCTCTGTTTGAAAGATCCTATTGTACACTTACATTAATTGGTTGAAAAATGAGAAACGGCCCTCTGTAAACAATATTGATTAAAAAATTAAATAGAGACATGCCCCGAAATTGCTCAAGATAATGTGTTGGACTGTTACTCCACACTGTTATGTTTCCAACCGCTTTGTCAATATTTCTCCTATTAAGTGTTTTTATTTTCAAGGAAATACGCATGAAGTTATATTAAGAAAAAAGGTGAAAATAGTCCATTGTATAATTCAATATATTAATAATAGCAACAATAGCAAATATTGCTGAACTGGACACCATTTCTTTGACAGTATCAGGCCTTGTTGCAGATTAAGCCCTGCAACTAGGGAAATTGTAGCTTCATTGATTCTGTGGCAAACTGGATGACATTGGCAGGGCTGCAACCAGGATTAAGGTTGTTAGTATAGTCCACCGCCCTTCCTAAATATTCAAAGTGTTTTTATATTTTATTTTTTAAAATTAATTTCATTTAGATGTAAATTAATGTGTTTCAGAGCCTGTTCCTGAATGCCAGGAGCAAAAATGCTGATCTATGTATTTATGATTGACATCAAGATTTAAAATACTGATTTAAACTGATATTACACTGAAGATACATAACCCTTGATTTATAGATTCCACTTACTCTTGGACTTATAGATTTTAATAAGCAACACACAAATCTGGATACATGGACCAGACTCCTGAACCAACAGACTACACCTGCTTCTGGGTCAAGAGATTTCTCATAAATCTGGATTTATAGACTCATGAACTGATACATTCTTAATAATCTGCTATTGTCATGTTGTTTTCGGTACAAGTGACATCTATTGAAAGTTTCTCCGTCCTAGGAAGAAGGATTCCTCCTCTGTGGTTCTTCCTGAGGTTTCGCATTTTCCCTCTTTAAGGTTTTTTAAGTTTTTCCACCGATTTGAGGGTCTAAGGGCAGAGGGTGTCACATTTGTACAGTTTGTGAAAGCCCAGTGAGACAATGTACTGTATAAGTTGTGATTTTGGGCTATAAAAATGAAATTTGAGTTGATTTGAGTCTGGATACAGCCTATAATTTGCCCACCATCTTAAACTTTGCTAAACTATATAAAAACATTCAAAACTAATTTTTCTTTACCAAATGGTGCATGGAGTTATCTTAACTTTCAACTTTTTTCTCAGAGTCAAACATTCTTCAATAAAACTAGCATTTCTCCCTGCATCTCACCCCATTTACAGCTTCATTCTTACATTTTGAGTTAAAGATTAAGTTACTTGTTCAGATGCGTTTTTTACACTTTTTTCCAGAAATGATCTTCGTTTCATTTTGTTTTCTGCCGCTTATCCGGGTCCGGGTCGCGGGGGCAACAGCCTGAGCAGGGAGATCCAGACGCTCCTCTCCCCTGGCCACTTCCACCAACTCCTCCTGGGGGACACCAAGACGTTCCCAAGCCAGCCAAGAGACATGATCTCTCCAGCGTGTCCTTGGTCTGCACCTGGGTCTCCTCCCAGATGGGCATGCCCGAAACACCTCCCCAGGGAGACGTCCAGGAGGCATCCTGACCAGATGCCCGAACCACCTCAACTGGCTCCTCTCAACGTGGAGGAGCAGCGGTTCTATTCTGAGCCTCTCCCGGATGTCCGAACTCCTCACCCTATCTCTAAGGCTGAACCCAGCCACCCTGCGAAGGAAGCTAATTTCGAAATGATCTGTTTTGATAAATTAATGAGAACTTATTCAGACCATCTCACTGAACTTGAAACGTGAAAGTGGCTCATAGCTGATGTTGACTTCAGCGCATTCCTAGTTTCCTTTAACCTTGGAGTTGCCATATGACAGGAAGGTGTTTATGTTTAGAGTTCTATTACACTAATGGCACAATCACTTCCAAAGTGAAGCAGCTACAAACCTTTCAATAGATGCCTTTCATCCTCACAGCTGTCGCTCAACCGACCAGGGTCATTTTCAGCTCATGCGATGGTTCAATTGAGATTGTCAAGGGAGGTCATTTTTACTCTTGGCAAGTGAGTTGGTAACTGCTGTTGTTTGCATTTGGCAGCATTGCTTTTCATGTCTTGGTCATATTATTACACTGGCAGAGCGGTATCAAGTGCCTTCAGGCACTTTGGAGGAAAACCTTTGAGGCGATTAATACTTCAGATCTGCAATTTAGTCGCCTTCCTCTGATGAATGTTTATGAGCTGCTATTATCACAGCTGTAATAATTAGATACAACAAGCCTGTGCCACTTGAAATATTTATTACTATTTATTTCACCTGCTTTGTCCCCTCAAAGTATCACGCTCAATGTGATATTTGTTCCTCAACTGACCTCTGATTTAGTGAACATCATATGGACTGTCACTATATGAAGGCAGGTCAATTTCCAGCACGAAAGACTATGGTAATCTTCCAAAAAATTCTTAAGTGTATAAGTGTACTTGCATAATGTGCAATTTAAAAACCAAGCAGCTATAAAAAACAGGTCTCTAACAGTAGTAGAGAAATCTGGCATTTGATCTATTTTTTTTTTTTTTTTAAGCTAACACTGATCTGAATATGTCCATATCAGGCCGGATATTGCGCTAATCCAATGATTTTTAGCCAATGTTTTTATCATATTAGCAACATTTTTTAATTTGCACTTAAAGTACAGCTGAAGTCAATTGGAATATCATCAGACTTTTATGTACTATATTTTTTCACAAGAAGTACTGGACAATTTGAAATTCTAACATGATGAAAGCACTAACTAAAGATTCTGGGGTTGACCATAGTATTTACAAATGATCCTCTCGAAAATTCGGTGCAAAATTTTTAGTCTATCAAGAAATTTCACTCTAAACAAATGTTTAGAGTCTAGTGCCACCTTGAGGTGGCACTAGATGGAATGTTATGATAATACACTCAAAAGCAATAACAGCCCTGGCTCATAGAATTTATATTTATTAGTATATAGGTCTAGTTTAAGTCATTTTCTGGATTATTAAATGGTAAAAACTTCTCCAAACCTTATCCAAATTGTTACTGTGTCCTGGATTTGTACTGTGAGTGCTGATTTTGGACACCCACCCACCATATACAATAAATGTAGTGTATCAGTCAGACTTTGGCTCTGACAGTTGATTACTGTTTGCTGTAGTTGCATGCAAATGGTATACAGGGCGGGTCAATATGAACATCTGTGTCCATGAACATCTATGCAAGAGTTCATGAGAATCCAACCAAACAGTTTTCGAGATATGTTAGTGTAGACCAAAGTAGTGGCCCAACCAATAGACTCACATGCCATCCAATACAGATGTGTCTCTTCTTCAATAGTTTTCATAAGCCAGTAAGACAGCCTAAATGCTCCATATTTAATGAGGTGCATGAACATCTGTAAGTTTGGCAACAAGCCTTATTATGACTGCTGTTGGGATAGCTGTATGTTTCTGTAAATAAGCGTTGTATTAGGGCTCACCTCTAATCACGTATCCTGTTGCTTGCAAGTTTCACTCCACAGTTGCACACTGAAAATCTAAACATGACCATGGCCACTGGAGCAGTCAAGCAAACAATAAGAAAATCCTTCTAACAACTGAATCCTGTGCGAGCTTCAATTATAATGTTGCTCCTCAAGGTACTCTCCTTGACAGCTTAAAGAGGTAATATACCTTCTGCCACAGAGCACAGTCACATTGGTAATACTTCTTGACTCCATAATTACAGGGGCTTGGGGAAATTGAAGGGCCCTGCTACCCATAAAACAGAGGGCTTAAGTAATCTTAGAGAGAGAGGATGTATTAAGAAGAACATGGTTACCCTTGTTGCATCAGAGCTGCTGCATAGCTTGGTCAACTTACAATTTTGTCTGACAAGCAGCATTGTGAGAAGAATGATGACTACTGCACCAGGTTTGAATATAACAATGCACTTTATGTAATGCTCAGCAGTAAGTCTTACAAGACACAGAGTTACTATCTATCTATATCTATACGTTTTGAAGCGAAACAACCACTTGTGATAGAAACAACTATTGGCAGGGCCGATCAGAGCACAGACAAATGAAGAGGCATCAACTCCCATCTACTATCCACCGGCCTGTCAGAGCCCTGTTAGTGCTCTTTCATGCACAACTTCATATTCGATCAGGGTTTTTTGACCTCTGCATTCCTCTTACACAATGCTTCCTCCGTAGTCACAACCACACACTGTGAATGCTGGTGGTTTCAGTAGGAGTTGTAAGCTGAAACTGCTGAGATTTATTGTTGATTTCTTTCTTGATTAGATTATGTTATTGTTATAGTCAAACATGCTCTCCTTAAAGGCTGTGGAGGCTCAGTGCAGCTCAGTGCAGCAGTAGTGTTGAGCTGATTTGAAAGTACTGTAAGAGACTACAGTGAAGAATTCAGCCCAATCTTTGTTCTTCTTAGGCTATGTTTGCTGTGTGTCTTGTAAAATGTTTTTGAAACCTCTCATGTGGGTTTTAACACTCCAAAATTATGCTTTGGCTCAACATGATCTGTAGGCAAATCATAAAAATGCAACCTGTGGAGAATGTTGAATGATCTTTTAACTGATTTGGTACACTCCTGGGACTGCTAATCTAGACATTTGCTCCTCGCTTTAACCTGAACATTTTTGTCTGACAGGAGATCTCTGTCTTGAAGTCGCCAACAATCAGAAGAAAGAGCATTATTTGCGTTGAAAGATGCCTTCACTTTGCCAGTTTTCCCAGAGTGCCAGTGTGGGAGAATAAATCCTTATCTGCTTCTTTGTTCATGACACTTAATTGCTTCAGAGCAGCAATGTGTCAACATAGTCCACAGGAAGAAACTGCCTCTGTCTTACATGCTGGTTGGGGTTTCTTGTCATTGAGTTGATCCCCTTTTAATGGCAAGTATTTAGTAATATAGCCGCTCTAACGAATGGAGGGATACAACAAGATTGAATATCGTTTACAGTATTTGGAGGAAGAGGTTATGTCTAACTGCAAAGTGGGATAAACAGAAAGATAAAGTGTTGATAAGATTATTTCTCCGATCTTCATGTCTCACTGAACAGGCATGAGAGATTCAAATTTTGGTTATCTTGCTGAATCCAATTACCCTTCATATTTAGTCTCTTCTGTCCTTTACCTTCCTTCATCTACAGGTATATGAATGGCATATACCAAAGAATATAGAATTCTATTGCATCAATATAGGTATGAAAAGGTTTGTCTTCATTATAAGCATTACATGAGTAAACTCTATCTGTGAACTGGCATGTCACCCTGGGACTTCAAGTTCACTGAATCTTCCTGAGGGTACTCAACCATGCGTATCACTTACTCATTGCAAGGAAAAAGTAGGGGGAAGAGAAAAATTGGCTTTATAAAATGATGGATGCAGTGGTTGGTGTGAGACCTAGAATTCTCCACAGTGTTACCATAGAAAAACTCAGCGTGAGTGACTTACATTGAATTAAATGGCATGGAGCAAAGCTCAGACTTTTATCTGGTCTCAAAGGGAAAGCTGGTTTACAGCCTGTATTTCTGACATTTCTCCTCCTGTAGTACACTTTTATCAGGAGGATTTAGCAGTAAAATATACTGTATGCATCCTCAATTACACAGTAGTTCCAAGGGCCAGGGATTTTTTTTTTTTTAATTTGATCATTTTGTAAACAGCTGGGGTTGCAAGTTTTTTGATTTCAAATCCATTATTGCTTCAGACAAAATGTTGGTACAAATTAATGGAAACGTGAAAGCATGGAAGGTTTTTTGTAAAGACATGAGATAGCAGGAGTGAAAATGAGTGGATCTGCAGCACAATAAGCAAAATTACTGGTAATGTTAAAATGCCACTGAATCTGAGCTGTTTCTCTCACTCTAAATCTCTCTCTCTCTTTTGAACTCATTGTCACTGTATTTTGGTTACAACTTGAGAATGTAGTGACTACAAACTTTGAAAACCACATGGACTTACCTGTTATGTTTCAAAAGCAAAATCATTAAAACTAGAAGCATGTAAAGAACCTTCTCTTGTTTCCACATGGGAATTATGCTGTTTTAGATTGTATTATACAGTGAGAGAAGTATCACCAAAAAGATGTTGTAATCCAATGTCAATGATTGAAATGGCAGGTTTCGCTTTTTTATACAACAAATACATTTTTTTGCTATAAAATGAAGCTATAAAATAAAGAATTTCCCAGCTTCAAATAAATATATATTCCATGTAAAGCTGCACTGCTGTGAGCTCTAAACACAGTATTCCAATGCAGCTCTGAACAGCTCTGCCTTGATAAACCAAGCTCAACTTCCATTTAAGGCAATAGATCAACAATGAGAATGATTGTTTACCACCTTTAACTTTCGGCAAAAATCAATAAGGTGCAAATATCAAACCAAACAAGATATGCCAGCCAGTCTTCATACAAATAATGAAGACAAAAAAAATACCCAACAACACAGAAAAGACTGGAAAGATTCTTATATTTGGAACATGGGTACTTTATTATAGAATCAGATTTGTGCCAATTCAGAGATAGAGATACAAGACTGTGTGTATGTGTGTGTGAGTGTTTGCACAGCATCTTTCTCTTTTTCTGCAAATGGAGAAACTGACAAGTTTTCGTGCAGTAATCATTTATTTGAACCCTAATATTGAATAAAATAACTGAGTGTAATATGAATGCATCACTTGAAATGCCAAAATAACTGAGTATTACAAGCCAAGCAGCTCAATGGAGCCCTCTACTTTCTACTGTAATTTTGTTTAGGTTTCAAAGTCATTGTGTTGCTGATACTCAACATAAGAGACATATGAAAGTAGGCAATGTTTTCTGTTTTCATTGTGAGAGACAGCCCTGAAGCAAATTTAATGTAGTGAACATCTACATAAACAAACCATGTGATGCACAGTGGCCCCCCCCCAAAAAACGTTTTCCAATGATATTATGCTGTCATTTATTTAAGAGCTCATGACTATTTTTGAGTTTTATAACCCTTGAGAAAATCTTTGTTCTAATGAGTATTTGATCCATTTGGTCTGATTATATTTTTGTTCTTTCTTTGTTTAGTTTTGAACACCTGTATGATTAGATTAGTTTATACCCATTCCACTTAATGCAGGGTTAAACGTTACGTTCTTGCCACTCAGGCGGTGGTGCTGTACATGCTCCGTGGACGTACAATATATTGGCTTAATGAGTTACCCATGTCACAAATTGATGAATGTAGATTTAAGACATCAGCGCAAGGTCAACATTAGCTATTGAGTGAATGAATGAGTAATACCTTTACTGCATTGTAAAATAAGAGTAAGAGGACGTCAAGGAGTATCAAGGCGATAGAGTCAAAGCAACAGAGATGAATTACACAAGCATTCACTAAAATACCTCAGTAATGGCAACACTTATTTTTATTTGTTGTATGTAAGACAAAGAGAAGAAAATGTGCATGAGTGAATTAATACAGCAGCTGTTAACTGAAGCTTAAAAACAGACTAAAGCCCACATCAATCCATGCAAGGTGTAGCTCATTTTTGTTGGTCTGTCCAAAAATTGACGGACAAACAAAAATCCATGCTATGAAGCTTTTCAGTCTCTGTAGCTGCAATAAGCCAATCTCTTTTGTTCTGGCATAAAGAGCAACTGAACTGAACATAGCAGAAAACAAAGTCTTTTTGCCCCGTGTCAATCGCTGAGGTGCTGGAGAGAACTGCTGTTTGGACATATGGTCACACATCAACTGCTTGCTAGTTTCTTTGGGAACACTGCACTTTGGGCTGAGCCACATTTACCCGGTCAAAGAAAAAAGAGAAGAAACTAATAAAGTCCATTAAATGGCCACCTTTGTACATACATGTTAAGAAGAGACTGTTTTTTGTGGATAAGCATATTATTCAATATAGTAAGCTGTCTTCTGAGGATGTATTTTTGACAGAAAGTTTAACAGTGTGTCCTTTACAGTTCAAAACTATTACTGTTTATTATGTGCACTTATAGTTTGTGAATTAGAATGTGTTGAAAGGTAGTCATTTATCAGAGGCCTTTGCGGGGCTTTGAAGGCATTGTGTTTAAGTCCTCTTTTTTGGCCAAGACTTTCCAGTTAATGTGTCTTTTCTCCTTTCTGAATAGCATACTCCAGTTGATATGGGGATTCAAATAGAATAACTTCTCCCTGCCGCCAGCAGATTTACATCCATATGACTCTCAGCAGCCTCCTTCCTCACCATCTGTCTGGGTCTTGCAGCACACATTCAAGTATCAGTTTGGGACCGTATTGTAAATAGCAGTTTGTCAGGCAATTCATTGCTCACACCAAAAAAGTTTGAACACATTTTTTGAACCCAAGTTATGATAGTCAGCCAGGGGATAATAATATGTGGATCAAATATACTGTAGGTGGCCTTTGTTTTTATGATCAAGCTGGGTCTTCCCCTCTCCTCTCAGCCACCCCCCACCCCCCCAACAGGGACTACAGTCCTCATTTGTCACCTGTGCCACCAGGCCTCAGGAGGTTGTCTGAATTTGATGAATGGAGCAAGGGCCTCTGTCCCTTCTCTGCCATCCATCAATTTCTGTGGTTGTGGAGCATTAAAGACAAACAACTCTTGCTGGGCAGCCTCTTTCACTATCTTGGCAAGAGTCGTTTCGTAGGTTGGGTTTATAGGGCTTGATTTGTATTTTTGACAGAATGGATTTAAGGCTATATATTTTTCACCACATCTATACGCATCTATAGTGGCACCTGTAGTAGTCTAATAAGCTACTATTGTTTCCTGTTCATGCATAAGGAGGCCATGTTATCAAGAGTGATGAATTTGTACGCCTTCACGTCTAAATTTACATTTGTCTAAGAGGACGACGACAAAGAGAAATGCAGGCTGCGATACCACACACTACTGTTGACTCATCATCTCATATTTGTGAGATGATGAAAAAAAATCAAACAAACAACAAAAAACCAAAATGGCCAAAATAAGGCTAGATATGAGATGCTTGCTATTTATTACAGTAGGTTTTGAGTGCATATATCTTAGTGCTAAGTGGACTTAAAATAACTACAAAGGCAATGCAAGCACTCATGTTAAACATTTAAGGAACCTGTCAGAATCTTGTCCATGGATGAACACTTAGTCACAGCTCATTATATCAGAGATGTGAAGACCTCTACTAGTGGACTTTTTTTTCTTTGGACACGTTGCCCCTATTCATCCAAAACACAAACAGGTTTGACAGGGCACTTGTGTGTGTATAGCACACATGGGAACACATCAGGAATCTATTATCTCAAGGACAGAGAGAAGAAATGATGGTTTTATCTCTCCTCTGTAGTCCAGAGTGGGAGATGCTGATTATTCTGACTCATGCTGCTTGCTTCTCAAACCTTTGTAAAATAATATCCACATTGTCAGTGTAATTTGGATTTATGCTTTGTCATCTACAGACTGCATATCAATCCCAAATAAAAGACGTGACAAACAAATTATATAAATATATGTGAGTGTGATGCTACAAGTTTGAAATGAGGATTACCAAGACTGGCTCATTTTCTAGTGACATATATCAGCTTTCTTTTTGGATTTAATGCATTTACAATTACCTATAAATACTTAAACAAATTGCCTTTGCTTTCCCAGATGGAGATGCCATATTTTTTCTACCTCCTAAATAAGACAGTGGATCAGTCTCTGGCATGACATTGAATCATCCTCTCACATATCAGGGAAAGTTCATGTGGCGACAACTCCAGTATTAACTATTTCTCTCCCTGCTGCTCCATCTCTCTTTATCTTCCCCTCTTCACTCCTGTCCTCTCCGTGTCTCTCTTTTTCTTAACTGCAATTAACAGTAATAGAGTCTGCCTCTTTCGTGTCCATCCTGACAGCCCAGCCTTTACTTCCACCTTCGACAGCCATCGACTAGACTATAGAACTTATTCAAATTAAAGTGGTATCAGGGGGGCTTCTTTCAAGGTGATATCATGTGAGAAAACACCTACATATTCACAGTGACCTACAACCAGTGGAGGTGTAAGTGGGGCAGTCAGAGACCCATACACACAGGCTGGGCTGCTGGTTGGATGGCTGGATGGAGATAGAGGTTGGTGTAGCCGGGAGGAAAGGAAAAAGGCTCAGGTAATCTTAACAAGCAGGCCGTCTCTCACCAAATGAAGACGTCATACATAGCTTCTCTTAACCATGTCATGTTACCTTGGGCACATAGATGTGAGTTAACATTTTCTGTCAGAATTCCGCTGCAAGAAAACTCAGGGGTTGGATCTCTGTAGGCTATGTGTTGTGTGTGCTAATCTGAGCTAGAGGTACATTTTCAGTCTTTCTGCATCCTTCGTAGTGTATCCTCCCCTGCCATGCTCACACACTATATCTGGATTCAGTTACTGCTGGCAGAAAAAAATACCAGTTTTCAAGTTTTATTAAAGTTTGATTGTCTTGATTATGATATGTGTGCACATTTCACAGTGGTTAAGCTTTATCCTTGTTATTTTTATCACATAATGTGGCCGTTGGTGACTCATTATTACACAATCATAAAATAAAAAGGTCACACATACTTGATCACATTGACACACATTACATCTATTTCTAATAGTTTGTAGACTAGTACAAAGTCTATTTGGTCTCATTCTGGAGGTATCTACAGATTTCATTCAGAGAAGGATCTCACACATAAATCAGTACGTAAACAATGAAACAACTGAATCCCTATTTGCCTGGACATGCAATTATTTTAGTCTGTATACATAATATACTCTTCCTGTGTGTCTTCTTAGTTCAACTACAATCTTGCTAAAAAGATCCCAGGGAGATATCCACAACACTAAATTATACCTGCCTGTTGCCAACCAAGAACTGTGTGAATAGGATTTGATTGATTGGGTCCTTAGCAAAGCAAAATGCTTTGCTGTATGTCTCCAATGATGGCAGGGTGTCTAAAATTGACTCAGTTAAACTTAAAGATCAATAGTGAATTTGTACTTTTAAAAGTCTGACACTTTTTTTTTTCTTCCTATTCTTCCATAAAATAAGATATTGGAACATTATACATCATGCCCTCACAGCTCTAGGAAAGCCAGTTTCTGCAAAGCTACTTTGTGCGCAGTGCATTTATCAGATTGGTGTACAGCTTAACACCAGCCACACTTTAAAGGTTAATCTTTCGTCTTTAGTTAAATGGTTTAAACCTTCTTGAGTTTAGCCTGTCGGCTAAAGTAGTGTGCCATTATCGCTGGGCGCTGCCTCACTACTGTCTCATTACACAGCCCTCCACTGAAACCAGGACTTATCCAAAATGCTAGCATTGTTTTATTTAAGCATGCAGCTGCAACGTCATGTGGTATATGTTGTGTTTAATGGATTCTTCTGTATTGGATAATGTTTTCCTTTCTTTCAGCAGTGGGCACATATAGTATTAATGGGAAACTTCTTGGACAGAAGGACGCATCTACAGTAGCCTGTACTGGATAAACCTATTCTGGGAGATAAACAGCAAAAATAGTAAAAAGAGCTTGAAAATATGAAATCAGGACTCTTAATACTTTATTACACTCTTCTTATGTTGTTGTTCTACTTTTGCTTTGACCAGCTGCTTTGATAGGGTAATCTATTAAATAAGTAAAACATTATAGGCCTTCCATTGATATACTGAGCTCAAGTCTCCTCTCCTACTCGTATTCATCTCTCACAATCAGTACATAATAACTTGATAACTTCCCTGGATTTTTTTGTAATTTCTTGTCTGACGGGTTCCCTTGGATTATGGCTAAACCTACTGCTGTGGTCCTGCTTGGCATCCACCACAGCCATTATCAGCGTTATTACCTCCTGTTATATCAAATATAATTATAAGTTTGGTCTAGATCTGTTCTACATGATAAGTGTCATAATATTACTTTTGTTGTGAATTGATGCTAAACAAAATTCAATTTACATTAAAATAAGGCACCACTCAAACTAATGATCTGCAAAAGACAATTTTTTTCTTAACATAATGTACAAAACACAAAACACATTGTAGTGTTTTGGTTTGTGTGATAGTGACCGACAAAGGGATTTTATGTAAATGTGGACTGAAAAAGCACTCACAGTTTTTTGATGCAGTTACTGAGTCAAAAACACACAGGTGTTTCACTGAAGATATCTACTCCATATTACCAGACACTACAATAATATTTTGAATTACTTGCCCAACACCGTTGCATTGTTTGGCTTTGTCGATCTAAAAAGTACTGGCGGGGGTCACCCTGGACAAGTTGCCAGGGCCCTCGCAGGGCTGACATATAGAGACAAACAACCATCCACACTCACATTGACACCTACGGCAATTTAGAATGACCAATTATCCTAACCCCCAGTTTTGCATGTTTTTGGACTGTGGGAGGAAGCCGGAGTACCCGGAGAAAAACCACACAGACACAGAGAGAACATGCAAACTCCTCACAGAAATACCCTGACCTGGGAATCGAACCCAGGACCTTCTTGGCGACAGTGCTAACCACTGCACCATCTGAAATTTTAAAAAAAAAAGAAATAAAAGAAAGGATAAAAATAAAAATAAAAAAAGTTTTAGTAAAATAAATAAAAATAAGGGATATAGGGGTTAGGTTGGAAAAAAAAAAAAAAAAAAGAATATTGGCGTGTGCAAAAGATTTGTCCATATTTCTTTATCAACATCTTCAGTTAGTACCACTTTGGTAAAAACATCTTAGGCAGCATTTCATTTCAAGCAACCAGAGAATAAATACAACAATGTGACCATCACAGAAGCACTGCTATGAGAAGCTTACACTCACAAAAATCAAACCAGGAGGCCTGATGCAGAGCAGGTGTCTCACTGATTCATGACAATGGGAGACATCTCAAGGCTGCTGTCCAACTTCTCTCAGCAAGTTAAATACTGTGATGTTGCACATTGTCTTTATTTCTTGCTACCTTTTCTACGTAGTGTTTGAAAGTCCATATAGGGGTCTATTTATACCATACAATTGGATTGGACACCTTTTAATTTAAGTCTCATATGTAGAAATACACCCCCTGTCCTTTCCACTCATCAGTCATCTCTTTTTGCACCACATATAAAGGTTGAGCACAGCATGGGAATAAAACATGAACAACGCATATCCATATCCATTATTATGGTATGCATGCTATTCATTTGCAGCATTGTATGACTGAAGCCATATTGATTTTCACCCCCTTTCCCCTGTTTGGTAAGTGGCATGTGGTGTTTACTGCTCTCTATTTGAGTCATCATGTTGAAATCCGTGTCTGGCAGTACATCTAACTCATGGTTGGTTGTCACCAAACTTGGGGGATGCAGCTCTCCACGTTGTTTGCAGCCAATGAACCAACTTTTCCTTTATTCAAAAAATAATTTTCAACAGAAGATGTTTAAGCATGGTCAATTTTCTTTAACAGAGATTAGTACTTCTTCTTACATACACTTTACTGCAGCACTTAAAGTCACTTGCTTGACTTTAAATGATGAAAAAGGATTATGTTACTAACTGTGTCACTATTACTAATTAACACACTGAATGTTTAAGTTTTGCATGAGCATGGAATATCTAGGGGACGTGCTGTGGGACTGATTAGAGATTTCATTACAAATGTTAATAGCCTGACTTCATCTGTGTACAGTTTCAATGCTATTTACTTACTTTTACTTTTATAATCATTTAACTTTGACTAAAAAATGATTTACAGTCAGACATTTTGCATTTTTTTGTGTGCCAACACAAATGTTTTTAAAAAAAGAATAGAAAAATATTAAGACTAATGGGCACATATGGCACACACACATGAACCCTAACACATCACTTTGAATCTTATGCAGCAAAGTGTCACTTCAGAGGGCAAATGTGAAAAAGAGGCTGTTTTCCGTCTGCAATGTACTCCTCTGGGCCTTTCCTGCCTAAAGGCTTGTTTTTAACCACTTTGGCAAATTAATTTTTATGTCACTGGACACTGGATAAAATTTTGTATTTTTTTTTGTATTTTCTTTGGTAGCACATAAGCAACACAAGCCCTCCTGTCCCTTTTTTCCCCTGTATAAAAGCGCAAACAGTCAATGGGCCCAGAATCTCCTGAATTTACCCCCTTTCCCTCCAATGACTGATGACTCACTTGCCCTCCTTGTATCTTTCTGTGCGTGGACAAAAAATTAGTGACTCAACCATAAAGCAATCAATAAACACACCTCCTCTAAATGTCGTTCCAGGAGCCCGATCTTAGTTCCTAGCTGGCATAGTTTTAAGAGAGCATTGCCAGACTTAAGATTAAGTGCTGTAAGTAGTAGTCATTGGTAGCTGGTTCCTTTTGAAATTGTAAGTGATTCGAGCAACTGGAGTCTTAAATTTGAAGAAGAGTGCACCAAATTCTTGTTTAATGTTTAACAGAGGGGAAAAAAATACATTCTTTTACAGGTGTGAAACAGTAATTGTTGCAGTTAGGTGATTAAAATAAAACAAGGTATTCTTTTCTCCTGTGCCATCAATGGTGTCCAGCCCTGTCCTCTTGGGGTGTTCTCAGGTCCCTGGCCCTTCCTGGTAAGGCATGAACACTTGAAGAATTGGTTAACCACTACACCACCACCACTGCAACAGATAGCCCTTACATTGGGCCAATGGTCATCTTTGCAATGCAGTCATTTGCTTTTTCTCTATAGCTACAACTAAAATTGCCCTCCATGTAATAATGCAAGGCTGCCTGCTACACTGTTCTTTGTCTTTGACAAGAGAAAGGTTTTCTTAGAAGTGATCTTAAGCGTAAGTACACTGTTAGTCAGATCCCATTGCTAGCATTTTATCTGAGTAGCACTAACTCTGATTGCAGTGGTAGGTGAAGCAGTCCACACAGTGGAGGAGAACACAACAATGTTGTCAACCAAAAGCACAGCTTGGTCTCTTTATGAATATGTGTGTATCAATACGGCCATTGCCCATGGCTGCATATGCCCCTCTGGCATTATTCAATTGAATTGATTCAGGCTCTCTTTATCTCATTAGCTTGTAGTGTGTAATCAATAAGACAAGGTCATTTTTCCCGTGCTTCCAACGCGCAGCGTATTATAACTCAACTACTCTCCTCAGCGTGAAATTGTTCTATCTACATTTATCTTTAGAGATAACTGCTACACTGAGCTGGAAGTAACTGAACACAGTTGCTTGGCATTCACCCAAACTATCCTGTTTCACATATGCTAAGTAATGTGGTGTCTGTGCAGGCGTAAAGATACATGTGCATGAAGCAGGTGCACACACACACATACACACACACTCACATACACATAATTACATAGTAGTGGTCTAGGGTCTAAAAATTACCAATTCTAATTCAGGCCAGAGTCAGTTTTTCTTTCACTGAGCCCCTTTGATCACCATACAGTAGCTTACTTTTTACAACCCACCCCATCACAGTAATGCATCACCAGTCAGTACAGTCATTACGCTGTCTGCGATACACACAGTAGATCAATTTGATGGAGCCACCACTTTAGCTTTTCAGTATTAGTAGTAATTTGTAACAGGTGTCTCTAGCAACCCTTTTACTGTGCTCCATCTGTACTTCATGAAAACGAGGAAGACATAAACAAGACAGTCACTTGGGCCTCTCTTGAGAATGAAATGATTCTTGTTGAACTCCTCTCAGGTTGTACTAGAGTTTTGAGAGGAGACAATATATTCGGTCTCGCAGTCCAACGTCTATTATAAAAAAGAAATCAACAGACATACATCAACAGACAACAGACACAGAAAATCAACAGCCATTCAGACATGGTATGTCTAACAGAGAGTTGATTGCCCTTAAATTAACTCAGTACCAATATCTGAATCCTATATCAGGTCAGGTAGATATATCAGGTCAGTCTGCAAATTATATTCTTTAACCTGATCAGTACTTCTGGGATACAGTACTGGGGGTGATGATAATCCAAGAAATTAAATATTTCCATCAGTTGGTTTCTAAAGAGGCCATGAATGAAGAACTGAAGGAAAAACAGAGCTGGGAAGAGGGCAGGATAGTGTCACAGGATGTGATGTAGTCCAATTGATCTACAAATCATGTGTTCGATTTATCATCATTTTCAGCTACCCACATACTGAGAGCAGTCTTCCCCAGAACAATTGCTAGTCAACAGCGATGTTTAGGGACTTGATATACATATACTGTGAATATACTGTGAACTTGATATACAGATTGACAATAAACTGGACTGGGCAAAGAACACTGACACTCTCTACAGGAAGGGCCAGAGTCGTCTCTATTTTCTGAGGCGACTGAGGTCCTTCAACATCTGCCGGACTATGCTCAGAATGTTTTATGAGTCTGTGGTGGCTAGTGCTATCCTCTATGCTGTTGCGTGCTGGGGCAGCAGACTGAGGGTGGCAGATGCAAAAAGACTCAACAAACTGATCCGCAAGGCCAGTGACGTTGTGGGAATGGAGTGTGACTCTCTGACGGTGGTGTCAGAGAGGAAGATGCTGACTAAGCTACGGTCAATCTTGGACAACGTCTCACACCCACTTCATGATGTGCTGGTCAGGCATAAGAGTACTTTCAGTGAGAGACTTATCCCACCTAAGTGCATGACTGAACGCCACAGGAAATCATTCCTGCCTGTGGCCATCAAACTGTACAACTCCTCCCTCTGAATGGCTCTTGGACCTTTTCACTCCCTCGGATCATTCGTCTTTGTACTGCAGTTCTCATGCACTGTTTATTTTCTGTCGCACTTTTATTTATTTTGCACCGTTCACACCTTACTGTATACTGTGTGTACTCTTGTGTATACTCTTTTTGTTGATGTACATACTCCTTTTATATATATATTTTGTTTTTCACTTCTATGCTTGCAGGGAGCACCTGTAAAGAAACAATTTCCCCCGGGGATAAATAAAGTATTCTGAACTGAACTGAACTGAACTGATACTGGGCTAAGAGCCAAGGGTCTTTCTTACTTAGACAAATACAATATGAGCTACAGTATGAAATATGAGTTAATACAACCACTGAATCATTTGTTCCAAACATAGCTTTCCTTGACAAGTTGGAGACAAATCACTGCCAAATTAACTTAGTTTCTAGACCCTCTTAGGACTGTGTTGTCCTGCTTTAGTATTGGTGTTAAACAGTCTTTAAATCTTGTTTTGTTAAGAATAACAAATGAATAAAATATACTATAAAGTATAAGATCCTCCTCTTCTAATATACATACAAAAAATGTGTGTCCGACACATTTACTATATTTAAAGATGGACATGAGAACAACATGAGAGCTTACTGAAAGTGAAGCCAAAGATATCTTGTGTCAGGTTGCATGCTAAATTTAATAATAATCAAGCTACGGGCTAAGGAAGCTAACTGAACTATACTCCATGAACGTCTAGCAGCTCAGATGAACCAGCTGCTAAAAGATGGGATCCACTCAGAATTGTTGAGCCAAGGTTGGACTGTCCTGATCATGACGAGGACTAGCGAGCGTCAGAGCCACTATCCTAGATGAAACAGCCAAAATCCAGGTGTACATCAGGAAGATGGCCCTGAATTACCTTCTAAGTGAATGGCTCAGGCAGCAGAAACTTAGTGAAGAGGAGGAAGAAGAAGAGGGACCATCATGGACGGACAAGCCCCTGCACGGGATGTACCACTGAGAGACAGAGGAAGTGTTGTACTGAATCAGAAACAGGAGAAGAAGGGGGTAGATGTAAATGTTGCAATCCCAAGTAATAGCAACATCAAGAAGAAAGAAAACAAGAAACATGAGAAATACTAAGGGCTGAAAGATGTAGGGAATAAAGGTGAGTGGGAGAGTGGCTCCAACAAATCCCAGGAACAACATCTGAGATCTCTGTCCAGAAGAGTGCACTAAGATACTGTGCAGAACCCTCAGGCTCCCAGGCCTCTGGTAGAGGAGCCGAGCTTGAAGGAGACACAACACTGTTTGTTTATGTTTGTTTTTTTCTTTTTGTTCGTTTTGTTTTGTTTTCCCAAAGATGGTTTCGGTCATTTTATTGGGTCCATAGCACACTGATGTTTTCTCGATCAGTTTGGTTTAATTATTTATTTGATCTTTTGATCCACCACTGAGGTTATGGAGCTCTAGCTAAAGTTCAGTCAGGAAGACTATTTGCATGCCCACCATATTAAATTCTGTTAAGTTCCTACAGTTAATCTTCTCTCTCTCACATTACTCATATCACCTCTGTTTTTGGGCTGCGCTGTCACTTCATGACCAGCTGTTTTCATCAGCTGATCTCTTCCATCCAAGTTATCAGTGCCACTCTTGCCGTGTTAGCCTATCATCTTGTTGAGGTCTTTTTAAATATGTCTCTCTCCCCTACCTAGTTCCTTCATGCCACTGCTGTGCATGCCCCTACATCTCCCCATCTCCAACCAGTCCTGGCAGTTCCACCAGCTCCATCATTTCCAGTCTTAGCAGAGTCATCAGTCACCACCACCACCACCAGTGTCTGGACTCTACGGGGATCTATAGTTCTGCCGCTAAGAAAGACAGCTGTCATTCACAATGCTCTCTCTTTAGAGTCCAAGTGCAAATGACTTTACTCATATTCTTAATCATTTATTGTGTTCAATAAACATTTGTCTCTCCTGATTGAAATGTTTGTGGTCACATTTTTTGTCTGTTAGTTGGAAACTTTTGAATGGATTTAAATGAAACTTGGTGGGGGGATGGAAACTGAATCAGCCAGTACAGATCCAGTACAGTACAGAAATTTTAATCTTTTAATTTTTTAATTTTTTAAACACGAATGATGGGTCTTGGTGAAAGTTCTCATGTTTTCAAATATTCATTGCCATCATATTCGTAGCTGAGACTGAGTCTGGGTAGATGTTGCCTGGGGCCATCTTACTGAAGCCTTCAGGACTTTATGTAAACTGCATATTAAACCTGATTGTGAGCATTAAGCTTACAATAGTAAGCGTGGGCGTCTGTCCAAATTCCAAAGTTGTGAAAATGGAAATGTATATATCGGTTAACCCTAAATACATGACAGCTTAATACACAGTTCAACAACCTTTTTTGCTACATCGACGAGAGAATGGGGATGAACAGTTTAAGCTATTCATTTTGCAACTGCATTTTTCATTTACATTTACATTACATTTTTACATTTTACATTTACATTGATTTAAACATACAATAATGTGAGTGACCTTACTCACTTACTAATTTTTGCGCACTGACACACAGTCTCAGTCTGTGAGGACTTCAGGGAGAGGTTGAGACAGGCTCTGGGTGGTTTTGAAGAACTGCCAGAAGACTAAGTAACTACAGCAACAGTGATCAGGGAGATAGGTAGGGAAGTGTTTGGTGTGTCATCTAGAATGAGGTTGGATGATAAGGAGACTTGGTGATGGAATTATAGGAGAGTATTCAGAGAAGGAAATGGGATGGTGAGAGAACGGAAGAGAGTAGACAGGAATACAAGGAAAGTAAATGAATAAGTGAGACCTCCTTCGCAGACCCCTCCCCTCCACTCTCTGTCAGTCCTTGAAACAGTCATAAAGAACAGATGGATCCCGAACAGGCCGAAGCAACTCTGATAGAGTTGTGCCTTTGTACGTTTGATCCGTGTGTACATTCTGTGAAAATAAAGAAAGACCTTGAGCACTACTGTAACGCCAGCGATGAAGTGCAAGACATGATGCAGGAACCTTATCTCATAGAATACTTCTGTACCAGAAGCCTTTCTGCTCTCAAAACATCTTGAAAGACATGAACAAGAAAAGATATCTGTTACAGCAAATAGGCAGTAAAACAGTCCCAAACATGCAGTGAAAATGTCATGGGGTTAGATATATGACCGTCGCAAATGCGTCCCATTCCCAAATCTTTCCTGCGTCTTACACCTCAGCCACCCCCTTAAAAAAAAAGAGTAACACGTCCCTCTATAACATTTTTCCATTGCCCCCTGAGAGCATTTCACACTCACCAGCTCACCACGAAATGCATGGACAACGGTAGAGAGCTGTTCTATTCCTGATCAATATATTTTAGCCCCTTTTGTGAACCATTTAATTTAAAATTTCAACTTCTTTTTCAAGCTCAACCTTCAGTACCACCAACAACAGCATCACCATCACCACGATCATCATGTGTTGGTGTCCACGGGTACGTTTTGTACAGTAAATCATAAAATGTTGTGTAGCACCCCTTCGCTGTCCGGGCAATGAATAGGGGTAGCTAAACTGAGTTCTTTAAATAAAGTGTTATCTCTAACTATTAGTGTATTTTTACGTTGTCTTTTAATGGTGTGTAATAATTACTATGTAGCAAAATTGTTATGACTAATATGCAATTACTCACTTTTGAGCCGAATCCTTCTCAATGCTGCGCCACTGCGGTAAGCGTATTGTGTCACTTCCTGTTGTTTGTGTCTGGTCGTTTTACTGTACCTTGCTAACTATCTGAGAGGGTTTTAACGACACTAATTGTTTAACTGCTGTGTATTGAAAGTGTAAACCCTGTACTTAAGCACCCTTTAGCCCGCTCTCATTTTAGTGAATTTATCGCTACTCTTCCAACCGTTCTGTGTTGCGCTAACCAACTCAGGTATTGTACCTGGCGCACAGCAATGGCTTCTCCCTCTCGTTCTCCTCTCTCTTGCTCAGTGTGTCACATGTTTAGTTATTCCTCTGCCTCATTTAGTGATAATGGTACCTGTACTAAGTGTAGTTTATCTGCGTTGGAGGCGAGGCTTAGTGATTTGGAGGCTACGATCCGCACCTTGCAAACCAAACCAGTAGCTTCGCTAGCTAGCCAGCACCCATTAGCCGGTGCGGGTCGACTGAGAGCAGCTCCCGAGCAGTCGGGAAACCAGGGAAGTTGGGTGACTGTTCGAAGGAAGCATAATCCTAAGCAGAAGCCCACGGTTCACCACCCACCCGTTCACGTTTCCAACAGATTTTCCCCACTCAGTGACGCACCCACTGAGAAACCAACTCTAGTAATTGGCAGCTCTATTTTGCGAAACGTGACATTTTCCACACCAGCGGCCATAGGCAAATGTATTCCTGGGGCCAGAGCGGGCGACGTGGAATCAAATTTAAAGCTGCTGGCAAAAAGTAAACGTAAATACAGTAAGATTGTAATTCATGTCGGCGGTAATGACATTCGGCTTCGCCAGTCGGAAGTCACTAAAGTTAATGTTGAGTCGGTGTGTGCTTTTGCCAAAACACTGTCGGACTCCGGAGTTTTCTCTGGTCCCCTGCCTAACCTGACCAGTGACGATATGTTTAGCCGCATGTCGTCGTTCAACCGCTGGCTGTCGAGGTGGTGTCCAGCAAACGACGTGGGTTTCATTGATAATTGGCAAACTTTCTGGGGAAGACCTGGTCTAATGAGGAGAGACGGCATCCATCCTACTTGGGATGGAGCTGCTCTCATTTCTAGAAATATGGCCAGATTTATTAGTCAGCCAAATTGACAATTCAGAGTTGAGGCCAGGAAGCAGAGTTGCAGTCTTACACGCTTCTCTGCGCTTCCTTTAGAGTCATCCACCTACAACCCCATAGAGACTGTGTCTGTCCCCCGTCCACATAAATTCACTAAATTCACTAAATCAAATAAGAGTTCACATAGGAACTTAATAAAAATCAACACCACTAATGAGGCAGTTTACAAAGTAAAGAGACTTAAATGTGGACTCTTGAATATCAGATCCCTATCATCTAAAGGTGTATTAATAAATGAGCTTATATCAGATAACAATATTGATTTATTCTGCCTTACTGAAACTTGGCTGTGCCAAGACGAATATGTAAGTCTTAATGAATCCACTCCTCCCAGTCACATTAACACACACATTCCCAGAGACACTGGCAGAGGTGGTGGAGTTGCAGCCATTTTCAATTCTGCCCTATTAATAAACCCTAAGCCCAAACAAAAATTTAGTTCATTTGAAAATCTCATTCTTAGCATTTCCGATCCAACCATGAAAACTCCAATTATGTTTGTTATAGTGTATCGAGCACCTGGACCCTACACTGAATTTTTATCTGAATTTTCAGAGTTTCTCTCAGCTTTGGTCCTCAAAACAGATAAAGTCATTATTGTAGGTGACTTTAATATCCATGTAGACATTGAAAACGACAGCCTTGGTACGGCATTTCTCTCACTATTAGATTCATTCGGCTTCTGTCAGTGTGTACAAGAATCAACACACACTTTTAATCACACCCTTGATCTTGTTCTGACATATGGCATTGAAATTGAGCATTTAAATGTCTCTGCGCAAAATCTGCTTTTATCAGATCATTATCTTCTAACATTTGAATTTCTGCTCATCAACTATAAACCAAGAGTCACTAGTTATTATAGCAGATGCATATCTGAGGACACTGTTGAAAATTTTAAAGAAATTATTCCCTCTGCATTAATTTCAGTGCCATATCCCAAAATAACAGAGGAGTCATATCTTAAATTTAGCCCCTCCCAGCTTGATCACCTTGCCGATTTCACTGCCGGCTCTCTACGTGCTTCACTCGATTCCATTGCCCCAGTTAAAAAGAAAACAAAACCAGTAAAGAGACTAGCTCCGTGGTATAATCTTAACACTCGCAAGTTAAAACAGAAAACTCATAAACTTGAAAAGAAATGGCGTTCCACTAAACTGGAAGAGCCACACATGGCCTGGCAGGATAGCCTTAAAGTATACAGGAAGGCCCTTCGCCGAGCAAGAAAAGACTACTATTCAGCGTTGATAGAAGAAAACAAGAATAAGCCCAGGATCCTTTTCAGCACTGTAGCCAGGCTGACTGAGAGCCATCATTCTATTGAACCATGCATTCCTAGAGCCCTCACCTGTAATGATTTTATGAACTTCTTCAATAATAAAATTAGACTTATCAGAGAAAATATCCTACACTCCACAGATTCCAGTTCAGCAACAGGAATTATAGAGGCTGTTATTAGTCCTGATGTGTGTTTGGAAAGCTTCCATCCAATTGACCTTAAGGAACTAACGACAACATTATCTTCATCTAAATCATCAACCTGTATACTAGACCCCATACCTACTAGGTTGCTCAAAGAGGTTTTACCCCTAATTAGAAATCCACTACTAAACATTATCAATCTATCCCTTGTAACAGGTTATGTGCCCCAGTCATTTAAAGTAGCTGTAATTAAACCGCTCCTAAAAAAACCTACCCTAGACCCAGAAGTTTTAGCCAACTATAGACCAATATCCAACCTCCCCTTTCTTTCAAAGATTCTAGAGAAAGCAGTAGCGAAACAACTATGTGGCTTTCTTCAGTATAATAGTCTATTTGAAGAGTTTCAGTCAGGTTTTAGAAAGCATCACAGCACAGAAACGGCATTGGTAAAAGTTACAAATGACCTCCTCACTGCATCTGATGCAGGACTTATCTCTATACTAGTCTTATTAGATCTTAGTGCAGCTTTTGACACTATCGATCATCACATCTTACTACAGAGGATGGAACACCAAATTGGCATTAAAGGATCTGCTCTAAGATGGTTTAAGTCCTACCTATCTGATAGATATAATTTTGTTCATGTTAATGATGAATCATCAAGATATGACAAGGTTAGTCATGGAGTCCCACAAGGTTCTGTGCTTGGACCATTACTATTTACTCTATATATGCTTCCTGTAGGTAAAATTATTAGAAAGCACTCCATACATTTTCACTGTTATGCAGATGACACACAACTATACTTATCAATGAAGCCAGATGAAACCCATCAGTTAGCTAATCTACAGTCATGTCTTAAGGACATTAAAAACTGGATGTTTCATAACTTTTTAATGTTAAACTCTGACAAAACTGAAGTCATTGTGCTGGGCCCCAAACACATTAGAGACTCATTATCCAGCAACATAGTTAATCTGGATGGCATTGCCTTGGCCTCCAGCACCACTGTCAGAAACCTGGGTGTTATCTTTGACCAGGAGCTGTCTTTTAAATCACATGTTAAACAGATTTCAAGGACCGCCTTCTTTCACCTCCGTAACATTGCTAAAATCCGGCACATCCTGTCTCAACAAGATGCAGAAAAACTAGTTCATGCGTTTGTTACTTCCAGGCTGGACTACTGTAATTCTTTATTTTCAGGTTGCCCTAACAAAATTTTAAAAACTCTTCAGTTAATCCAAAATGCAGCAGCGCGTGTACTGACTAGAACTAATATCAGAGACCATATTTCCCCCATACTGGCTTCTCTGCACTGGCTCCCAGTTAAATTCAGAATAGAATTTAAAATCCTTGTTCTCACCTACAAAGCTATTCATGGTCAGTCACCATCTTATCTTGAACAGCTCATAGTACCCTATCGCCCATCCAGAACCTTACGCTCCCAGGATGCAGGGTTATTGGTGATCCCAAGAATTTCCAAAAGTAGAATGGGAGGCAGAGCTTTCAGCTATCAAGCTCCTCTCCTGTGGAACTATCTTCCAGTCTTGGTACGGGAGGCAGACACACTCTCTGATTTTAAGAGTAGGCTTAAAACCTTCCTTTTTGATAAAGCTTATAGTTAAGGCTGGCCTATCTAGCCCTTAGTTATGCTGCTATAGGCTTAGGTTGCTGGGGGAACACTCCATGATTCACTGAGCTTTCTTCTCTCCCCCCTCTGACTCCGACTCCTTCTCTGCTCCTGTAAATGTCCATATCCTTACACTAACTTTACTTCTTCCCCGGAGTCGTTGTGCTTTACCATCCTGCAGGTTTTTCTAGGTCGCGGTGGGAGGTGCTGCTGTGGTCCTGCCTGATGCCCCCTGGCCACATTAGGAAAGGAGATCCTGTGACTTGGATCCTGTGACTTGGATCCTAGGCTGGATTTCCAAGTGCAAATCGGGACCCACAGATCACAATGGCTTCTGGATCAATAGACTACACCTGCTTCTGGACCACTACACTTCACATATCCCTGGATTTACAGATTCTACATACTCTTGGACTCAGCAACACCCAGATCTTCCTACATGGAGTACAATGACTCCTGGACCAACAGAGTCCACCTGCGTCTGGATCACTAGACTTTCCATACATCCGGACTCATAGAATCCACAGACTCTGGGACTCATGGATGTTTTATGCATTCTAAATGAACTGTTATCATGTTTTTGTGTTCTGTACAAGTGACATTTATTGCACGTCTGTCCGTCCTAGGAAGAAGGATCCCTCCTCTGTGGCTCTTCCTGAGGTTTCTTATTTTCCCTGTTTAGGGTTTTTTAAGTTTTTCCTCACCCGGTTCGAGGGTCTAAGGGCAGAGGATGTCACATCTGTACAGTTTGTCAAAGCCCAGTGAGATAATGTGTAAATTGTGATTTCAGGCTATACAAACAAAATTTGATTTGATTTGATTTGATTTGATTTTGAAGGATTAGCTTTAAACTTAACTTTATGTAACGGGTGTGAGAGTGGACCCAAGAACAGCACAATCCTAGACCGGAACAGTTAAGAACTTTATTGACAACGTTCATGAGTCCAAACAGACGACAATCAGGAAGCCTGGTCGGCGAGCACAGTCCAAGTTCTGAATGGGGCAGGAGTCTCCGGAGAGGGAGTCCAGGCAGGCTGCAGGCAGATGCAAAGTCCAAAGACAGAAGGCAGGTCAGATTACCAGGGCAGAGACGAGGAGACATTGTCAGGGGCAGAATGCAAGTCAGGTACCAAGAGATCTGTCTGGAAAAGAGTGCTGGAAGGTAGTGTATGATGCGACGACAATCTGGCAGAGAGTGAGTGTGGAGGAGCTGGTTAAGATGAGGCTGGGTGATAGAGCCGACTGGGGCGAACAGGTGGGTCTAATGATCTTGATTAGGAGAGGTAGGCAGGCAGGTAGAGTGGGTTGGTAGAGAGGAAAACCAGGAGTGGACTACTACACTTTAAGTATTTTATAGGGTAGGCGACTACAAGGCTTACTCTTTAAGGAAAAACTATAGTGCTATGTTCTCACAGCAACACATTCCTAGTGTTTTCTCCATCTCTCCTCCTTCACTCTCTCTGATTCCCCCATGTCCTGCTGACACCTGACTTTCAATTCACTTTTCATTGGCTCATGAAAATAAACAAAATTCAACACGTTTCATTTGAATTTCTTCTCAAAGTATTCAAAATAAAACATCTTTACAATATTTCCAGCATAATGAACATAGTATTTTGGAAAACAAAATACATATTTACATCATGTAAATATTTCAATACATGAACTTAACAATGAAATCCAAAGGCTATTGCAACATCAAACCTCTGCATGGTTTTTAACCTTTTAAATCCTATGTATTCTATTTATACTATTTATTAATTCCAATTTATGAATCAATGAACTTCTAATTCCTATATATGAATGAAGGAACTTTTAATATCTAGGCCTAATTTTCCATAGGTCTACATGTGTACAAGCTGGATAAAAAATATTTCACAATAACCGAGAGCTACTAAAAATGTGTTACAGAGGGTGATTTTGCAGCAGGACAATTTGAACGAGTTTTGGACCACAAAATTGTCGTATTTTACAGAAAGGAAGGCGAACGATCCATTAATCAGTTCCAGAGTGATTTCCCCGATTGATCAAATCCGTTATTTTTCTTTCTTTTTAAAAATCACTACTCTCAAAGGTTTTCTGGGGTGCAGATACGTGTGAAACTACTGTTTCAAAAGCTATTACAGTCCCCACGCTCATCGTTGCCAAGGTTATTGTTCTGTTTGTAAGGATCTTGCCTGTAACATGGAGGCGCTGGAACCTCGAGTATGTAGTGATTGCCACAGAGTGCGTTGTTCCCCCGAGAGTCTCAACAGACACCGCTTGCCTCAATACAGAGCCGGGGTCGACAGAGACCTCAGCCTCTGTCAGATGTATAAAAACTTATATTAAATTACACGTTTGCTCGAGGCAGAAATGTAAAATCTGCTGGTGGAAATTGACGACCGAAACAGACTCCTCAAAAAACATCTGTGTTACATGCAGCCTTTAGTTCCAGCTCAGAGTCATTCAGACAAAATTATCACGTCCCCTTTTGAGCATGCACAAAAACATGGCAAAGGGTCAAGCACATGCGTGGGGTGTCAACTGAGCACATGAGTTTGTTCTGCTTTTCAGAAGACCTCTGTGCGAAAATGCAGTGTTTATTGCACTCAACGCTAGAAGATTTGACAGCTTTCTCCTGCTCAAATCTAGGTTTAGAGCAGTGGTTAAAACCCTCACTCATTATACAAGGCAGTAAAGTGACTTGTTTTGAGGAGGTAGATTACGGTCAAAAATACATTGACTCACGTATCTTTTCTGCCCATACGCTTATCCTCTATGCCTAAAGCGTTAGGTTTCACGGAATAACAAGACACCAACCAGCAAGGTAAATAATGTCTTTATTGCCGCATTCACAACCGCCTATTGGCGATTAAAACTGTACAATTATTTGAAACACCTGCAGGAGAGAGTGCTCTACTATGACACAGACAGCTTGATCAAGGCGGTGAAAGATGGGGAGGTTGAATTATAGTTGGGGAAACTATTTGGGACAGCTGACGGACGAGCTGGAGGGTGACAGCATTCAGGAATTTGCGGTGGCCGAACCTAAACGTGACGCTTATCAAACTAGAAATAAAAAAAAAAAAGAAGAATGTTGTGCATGTAAGGCATCACTCAGACGGAGGGATGTTGTGAGAGGGATAACTTTGACAGCGTCAAACAGCTAGTGGAGGGTTATATTCAAAAGACAGGGGAGGGCGAGGAGGTGACTCCTGCTCCAAAATATCAAATTACCTGTGATGAAAAGGGTTTTACTCTAAAAATGCCTAATGAGCGTGTTAGCTCATCAGATCTGACCAAAATCTTTCTTTATGGAAAGTTTTGAAGATGCTTCCAAAATGCTTCACCACTTTTTAATTGTTGACCTCATGCTGGGCTGTCCAGAAGCCTACAGACTCAGACTGGAATACTAACCTATTGCCTGCCTAAAAAAAAGTAAGCGATCATGTGAATAAAAAGAAATGAAAAGAAACGCGCTTTTACTGAAAGTTCTTTACCGCGCCTCCCCTTGAAAACATAAAGATATTTTGCACAAATGTTTTTCAGCCTTTCTTCAGATTCTCCGAGAGATTTTTAATATTTTAAAAGGTAACATCCTTGTGACCACTTGTCAATATAAGAAATTAAAAAAGCAAAAGGAAATCATCAGAGTGCTGGACAATAAAAGAATCGGACTCAAGCCCAAACGACGCACTTTAAAATACAGTCTGGAGGGTTTCTATCACATCTGCTGTCAGCGGCCATCCCCGTCATCGGGAATCTGATCAGAGGACTCGTTCATAGATAATTGTAACGATGGCTCAAAAAATGTTTGTAGTGACTTCTCACCAGCTGAATTGTCTGCAGCAGCAGCAGCAGTCTGAACCCTCATTGAGACACAAGGCCGAGCATGAACTGGATGTCAAAATGAGAGCCATATTAAACGATCTGGGATTAAAGGCTTATGAAAAAAATTAAAAAAAATACAATGATCTGTTGCAAGGATACATCTCTCTACTCAAACAAGGTGAAAAGGAAGACAAACACGTGACTTTAACCCTTCCTCAAGAAAGCGCGCTCCTCGTCGCAGGCCGTGGCCCTGAAACGGCACAGGACACTGTTCCGGGTCCTGAAACAGGGCCTGGGGGGATAATTAAGGAGATATTGAAAAGCCTTGCCCGGTGAAACAGAAAAAATGCCGAAAAAAATGTTCTCCAAAACTTATCTCAGACTCAAGAAGGCTGGACACATAAAGGCGAATTTGTATACAAGGGACATATTGTCAAAGGCTCTCACATGATCCACTTGTTAAAAAACAAGTCTGTCTTTCATTGTAAAAAAATCTCCATACCACACAGAGGTTGGACTCTCAAGACAGGACCTAGAAGACAGCGGGGACGTTGGTCTTTACCAAATACTCATAATGCCCTGTAGGTGTGTTGAAGGCAGTCTTCCACTCATCACCCTCCTGGGTGTGAACCAGATGGTAGGCGTTCCTTAATAAGTCGAGCTTGGAGAACATAGTTGCCCCCTGGAGAAGTTCAAAGGCTGTGGAAAGGAGTGGGAAACGATTCTTAACCATGATATTATTCAGTCCACGATAGTCTATGCAGGGGCGTAGAGTCTTGTCCTTCTTTTAAACGAAAAATACCCCCGCACCAGAAGGTGAAGAAGAGGGATGGATAATCCCTGCTGCCAAAGAGTCTTTGATGTATTGGTCCATGGCCTCTCTTTTGGGGGCAGAGTAAGAGTACAGGCATCCCTTGGGAGGGGACGTGCTAGGAAGCAAGTCAATAACACAGTCGTAAGAGCGGTGTAGCAGCAGGGAGGTGGCTTTGGTCTTACTAAAGACCTTTTTCAGGTCATGGTAAACGGCTGGAACTCCGGTGGGTCTGGAGCAGGAACAGGAACTGAGGGTGCTGATGAAAAAAGTGAGCTGAGACAGATCCGCTGGCATGTGGGCCTCCATTCCCTGATGGAGCACAGGTGGTCCAGTCAATATCGGGAGTGTGCAGGTGGAGCAAGGGGAGTCCCAGAATGACTGGCTGGTTCAGCGTGCGCAGGAGCAGAAAACGGATTGTTTCACCATGGTCCCCTGAAAAGAGCATGCGCACAGGGCTGGTTTGATGTTTCACCTGCCCCATGACATGCCCATCCAAGGCTCTGGCACAGAATGATGATGGCACCAGCCCCCGATGAAGTCCCAGCTGGAGGGCTAGGTTCTCATCCATGATCCTCCCATCTGCCCCGGAATCAATGAGGATGGAAATAGGGTGAGAAATAGAAGGCAGCAGAAACTCAGCATTGACTATTGGTCTTTGCATGGAGGCAGAGTTAGTGGTTGAGCTCACCAGTATGCCTCCAACTATTGATGAGTGCTGGCTTTTCCCGGGCACCGGCCAACAAAATGACCGGGCTGGCCACAGTACATGCAGAGATTCAACTCCTGTCTTCTTCTCCTCTCCTCCAGTGAAAGGCGGGCACGGCCAAACTGCATCAGCTCAGGATCCCCCTTACTGCATGGAACGGCTGCAGCTGAAGTTATGGGTGCTGACGTGACTGTTAGCGTGGGGGGCTGCAGGGACGAGGGAGGCGGACTGATTCAGCACGGCCCTCCCGTCTGCACGCCTGGATGCGCTGATCGATGGGAGTGATGAGGGCGAAAAGCCCCTCCAGCGAAGACGGCAGTACATAAGCCACAAGCTCATCTTTGATGTATCCAGCCAACCACTGTATGAAGATGTCACAGAGGGCGGCCAGGTTCTAGTCACATAGTAGAACTCTGGTACAAAAGTCAATGGTGTAATCTGTGACTGGCCTGCTCACCTTAACCAAATCCAACAGAGCTTGCCCCGCGTCAGCTCCCAGATTCCCGGTACCAAGCACTTGCCCGAGTTCATCAGCAAACACACGGAAGGAGCGGCAGGCAGGCGTCCCTCTCTTCCACTTGGCTGTTCCCCACAAGCGAGCCCGTTCCGTGAGGTGATTGACATTGTACGCCACCTTATCTGCCTCTGAAGACAAGGTGAGTGGCTGCAGAGAGAAGATGATGGCACAATTGCTGAAGAAGGCTTTACAGGTTGCAGGATCGCCATCATAACACTCCGGCGAGCCCATGTTGGGCTCATGGACCTGGTGTGGAGGAGGAGATGCTGCACCGCTGACAGAGGAAGAGACAGCCCCAGCTGGTGAAGCTCCAGCACCGGTGGTTGAAGCTGCAGTACCCCGTAAGGGCTTGGAACCGGGCTTGCATGTCCGCCATGTCTTGCCGGACCTCCGCCATGACTTGGCGGTTCTCAGCTGTGACAGTGACTGAGTTGGCAACCAGTTGGCTGAGCATATCCTCCATCTTAGAGATCCGGTTTTGATCTGTGCTGGTCCATGTCTGGCCAGAGTGTACTGTAACGGATGTGAGTTCAGCACAAATCAAAACCAGTAAGGTTCAGGGCTTTATTGGTACAGAGTCCAGACAAACAATGATCTGGTGGCACACACCAGTGCTGAACTAGACCAGACCCTCAGAAGATGGAGTCCAGGCAGGCAACAGGCAGACAGAGAGCGAGCAGAAGCAAACCAGAAGGCAGGTTGGCTTACCGGGGCAGAGACGTGGAGAACAGGTCCGTGACAGGCAGGGTCTAAGCCGAGAGATCAGTCCGGGGAAAAAGGCTGGAAAGATTTGCAAGCTGTGAAAGACAATCTGGCCAGTGAGTGAGTGTGGAGAAACTGGTTAATAGGAGGCTGGGTGATTGATTGCAGCTGGGAGCAACAGGTGAGTCTGATGAGCTTAATGAGGGCAGGTAGCTAGGCAGGTAGTGTGGGGGTGGTTGAGGAAATCCAAAAGAGTCAAAAACCTGGCTTTTCTGTCTTCCTCCAGAGTCAAAGCCAGCCAGTGCTCCCCGGGTCGGTCTGAAGGATGTGTGTTAATTATCAGGTAAAAGGGTATTTGAAACCAACGCCTACGTGTGGGTAACTGGTCCAAAGGCCACACTACACCGAATGCGTCTCCTAGTAAACGACACATAAGACTTTCCAACCAGTAAGTATTCATGCCTCTTTCGGCTCGGTGGACGGAGGGGCTGAGTAGTAGTCCACCAGCACTTGCCGTTTGGAATCGATCTCCAAAATAAAATCGTAACAAGCGTAAACGATGAGAGTGGTGCTGTGGGGCAAGGGCACTCTGAATCTCATTTCGAGTCTCAAATTGCCGCTGGAAATCGGGGATAAGGCTTTGCTGTCTTCGGCGGCATTGAGATTAAAGACGAATAAAGAGTAGCCCGCTTGTAATTCCTCTCTGCCGATGCTCAGAGATAAATATTTCAAGTGTCTCCCCGTGGAGGTAAACATGTTGTAAAAGTCTCTGACGGAAAGCCCGTGGTTGAATTTAGGTTGGAAGGGTTTAGCGGGAGCCTGTCTGCTGTTCTGCCGTTCAGCCTCTCTCCTCTTCCTTCCCTTATTTTTCTTCTTCTTCGTTTGTCAAGGGTCGTTTTGGTGAGTTCAAAATAAGCTAAATCCCTCGGTGAATTAACCCCATGTACAGGGGTAAATGATTTCACACAGACACACTACCCATTGTCCTTTCAGTTCTATGGCTTTAGCCAGATTCACTGTGAAATCCATGATGTAAGCCGGGGGGAGAGAGAATAAACAAAATGAAAGGTACCAATTGTTGTTGTTTTTTTTTAAAGGTTTTGCAGGGTCCTATCCGGCTATGTTTCATCCTTGACGCGACAAAGGATATTCCACCCCCTCCCTCTTTCCTCCTCCTCCTCAAAGGATAGGGGGGGGTTAATGATTTCACACAGAATAAACAAAATGAGAGGCGCCATACCTTGGTCTTTTTTTTTTTTCTAAACGTTTTTCAGGTTTGAAACTGCTATCCAGCTGTTGAATTTCTGAGGCCAGATCTTCCAACGCACTGGAATTAGCTTTTTCACCCTTGCAAGTACGTAGTTTCAAAATCTTTTCCATCGCATAAAACTTGTTCTTTCCCAGATTTACTTTTTGCAACTCTGCTTTGTAGAAGGTCGCTTGGACAAGCTTGCCATCAGCGTCTTTCAGTTTGTACATGGCGGGAAGTTGAGGCACACAATTCCATCATGGTAAACACCTCGTCCGTAAAACTCTGTTCATATTTTTTATCAAATACCCCTCTCAACTTGGATATTCAAATCCAAATCACCCCTTTTAAAATTTATTTTTAGCTCGTCCCAATGATGAATGGGAAACATGCCTTACAGGTTTTGAACATACACACAGGGACGTTCTCAGAGCTCACCTGCATAGGATTGATTTTTATACTCTTGTAATAACTGCAGTAGTAATGTTTCACCAACTCCTGTAAAACGTTGATGTACCTGCAGGTGTTGTTTGCCGTAAAATATCTCCACATTCTTGTTTTCAACGTACAATTAAATCTCTCCACTACAAACGCTTTCTGATCGTTGGCAGTAGTAAAATGAACGATTCTGTGTTTCTTCATTAAGGCCCTGAAAGTCTTGTTAAAGAATTCTTTACCGGCGTCCGTTTGTACATTTTCAGACATCTGTCATTTAAAACAGACCAGAAGGCCCTACTGAACTATAACCCTGTTTTTTTCTTTAAGGCTTGTACGTTAGCCTTTTTGGAAAATACATCGACGACCGTTAATAAATAGTTAAACCCGTCGTTGTGTTCGGCCAGGGCTTGCATGTCACAAAGATGAAATTGAAATTGGTTGAGCGGTGAAGGGAAAAAAACTCTCTTACTGATAAAACGCATCCGGTCGGGCTTATCTAGAGTATAAGCATCCTGTCCTGATAAAAAAATCTCTGATATGCTCCAAACTAACTTTTTTTCCCATCCCCTCCTGCACACCCCTCCACAGACCTTCCACACCACCCAGACTACCCAGATATGCAGGGTCATAATACACCTTTTTCATTATATGTTTCTCAGCCAAACTTTTTTTTTTTTATACCTTCTTCTTGCTCCCTGACTGCTAAAGTCAATGGTTTGTTTTCTTTAGGTTTGCTGTCTAATAGTTTGTTTGTCCTTTTTCATTGTTATTACACACACAGACACACACACACACACACAAAATAAAAAAAGAAAGACAGACGGTTCATGAAACTACATAGATTTAATTCATTACCATTGAATAATATTCACAAAAACAAACTCAGCAACTTACATTTTTTAAAACGTGCATACAAAACAAACAACTCTGTCATATACATGTGGAATACATGATAAAAATAATTAATTAAAAAATAGTTAATTACAAACTTTTTTTTTTTTTCAAAAACAGGTAGAATAATACAACACAGTCATATACGTGTTAGAAATACACGTTGGCTATACAAACTTTGGCATTGTTTAAAAGTCTGAAAAAAACAAACCTCAAAGTAAAATACATTTTGAGTATATGATAAAACATACAAAACTTGTTTTTAGAAACCACATAGCAGCTTTCACAACTCAAAGTCACAAAGACTTTGGTTACAAACTTTAATTAGAAACTTTTTTTTTTTGTTGCTTTTTTGTTGTTGTCGTTTTAAATAATAAGAACCACTCAAAGTCACATACATGAGGTATTTCAGGATACAAAAACAGCAGCAGACGTGTACATTTTATTTCAGCCTTCAATTACATTTAAGGCATTTTCCTGCACAGAGATTCCTACAGTATTACAGATAACATTGTGTAGTTTTTTCAGTTCGTACTTGATATTGACTGGCAGATTGTTGATTTGTCTATAACACTTAATAACATCCACAAACAAAGTGTACAGAGACAACACATGGCACTCTTTTACACTGTGTTTGTTACTCATGTTTATGAAAATAATAACAAAAGTATCACACACTGAACGTCGGTCGATAATCTCCAATGTACTGCCTACAACATTTGTCCAGTCCTCCTGCGGATCATAGACCGGACAATATCCAGCCAATGTCCCAATTTACTTACGATTGTGGTGGTGCAGGTGATTGGTGGTGCACAGCCTCTCGGTAGTAACACAGTCCAGATGTTGTATTAGTCGGCGGATGATCGTATGCACCTCCTCTGCATCTCTCTGCGGTTTTGTACTGATAATACCCATGTTCACTTGCTGAAGAAATTATCAGAAGCTTTTTTCAACATCCAATTCTTGTAAAACTTTTCATTCAGTCTTCTCTTGAGTCTGTTGATTCTTAGAGGATACCCTCTAAAACCCCACGAACCCCTAACATCAGACACGTGGAGGTGTCTTGACTGAAGGGCCTCTTGGATGGTTGGGATAAACCGCGGGATCCAGACTCTTTTTCTCACCTCTTCAAAGTGTTGAAGAAAGTAATATTCAGGCTCGTCAGTCAGAGACCCGACTGGCGAGTCAACTGGTGAGGAGGAAGAGGGTGAGGAGCAACATGAAGCGGTGGAAGAAGATGTGAATGACGTGGGTGTAGGAGGCCTCAGGGGTGACGGCGGCCAGTCGCTTATAGGTGACAGAGAAGGTGGAAGACCTCGGAATATTGTCACAAAAGACGATTTTCTAGGTTGAGACACAGATCTTCTCACTCTTGGGTTCCTGAGGGGTGTTGAAGGAGAGCGGTTGAACAGAGATCTGGATAACCAAAAGGGTAGGATGCAAGTGTTGGTAGGTGGGTGATGAGTCATGCTGTGAGGAGGTCGGTAGGTCCATGCCAGAGTTGGGTGGAGGTATGGACGGGAAAACCAGTATGATGTCAGGGAGGTGTGGTTTCAGGCAAACAAATTTTTTTTCATCATCAGAATATGCCTGGAGGTGCAACATCTCTGGAACAGCTCTGTAAACATGACTGCTTTCTCTTCCATCATTTGCAGCCATGCCATGAGAGGCACAGAGACGCATATCTGAAATACCTCGCAGTCAGAATTAAAGTGTTCCAGTGCTCCCCACGCCTCACAGCCTGATGGCTGGCTTGCAAAAACCAATGGCCGGTAGCCGTGCCACTTGTCTCCCAAATAATACTGGACACAATAGTACTTATCTACACAATAGTACACCAGCTGATGGTTGATGGTTGATGGTTGTCTCCTCTGTAACTGTGGGGATAACCTGTGTTGCTTTGTATGGGGATGGTGGCACGGCAGCCTCCTCGTATGCTTCACTTTCATAAAACACTTTGAGGTGGTTTAAAGCCACGAGGGATAACACTGCCTAGTCCTCAGACATTAGCACGGCTTTGATGGTATTTTTCCGAAACTCTCCCCTTCCTCCAGACTGTAGAAGGCAAGTTCACTGGTGCTATATTTGAAGATGTAGCCCCAGACGAATCTCTGCTGGGTAAAGCCCATTCGGCCTTGAGGAGCCGTAGAGGGTGTCTGGATGCCACATAAAGACAAACACCATTTCTTGGGAAGGTCGCCTATTTTTGGATTCTGATAGGTCATCATGGGTTTTGTGTTTGCCATTGTTCCTCTCTTTTTTTTTCCAGGGGTTTCCTTGAGCACTTTCATTCTCTTTGCTACAACTCTACCTCTGTTTACTCAGGAGGCATGCTGATTGGTCAGCATTCCTATCAAGGTTTAGCTTGAAAAAGAAATTGAAATTTTAAATTAAACAGTTCACACAAGCGGCTGAAATATATGGATCAGGAATAGAACGGCTCTCTACTGTTGTCTATGCTTTTCGTGGTGAGCTGGTGAGCATGAAACGCTCTCAGGGGAACAGTATAATGTCATAGACATGTTACTCTTTTGTGGAGTTGCTTTGGCCTGTTCGGGATCCATCTGTTCCCTATGACTGTCTCAAGGACTGACAAACAGTGAAGAGGAGGGGAAGGGTCTGCGAAGGAGGACGCACACCGAGAACTTACTACTGAAGTGTTACCTCCACGAAGAGAAACCATACTGGATTCATTTTTGCATCTAAATTTTCGGTGTCACAGTCCCCATGCCTCATTGGATGAAATTCAAAGCCTCTTTAAACATGTCATTGCTTCATTATATGGTTTTTAAAGTCACTCTCATTGGATGAAATTCAACACCTCCCTTGCCACCTCATTGCTCGGGTATATGGTTTTCAAAGTCACTCTCATTGGATGAAATTCAATGCCCCCCTTACCACGTCATTGCTAACATATATGGTTTTTAAAGTCACTCTCATTAGATGACATTCAACCCCCCCTTGCCACATCATTGCTTATGTATATGCCAACCCTCTAACCCAGTGACCCCAGTCAAGGTCAAAGGTCGACCTGTCAAAAAACTTGACGAAAGGTGGATTATATTGCTCTCTAATGCCAATAGATTAATTTTATATTCTAATATGCTTCATGAGCTACAGTGGCTGAGCGCTCTGCGTGTTTTGTATGGTCACGGCAAGGGGGCAACAATAAACACAGCGCAAAATGACAAGCCTCCAGAGTGCAGCATGCAGCTTGCCGAACCAGTTTGGGATTTACACAGCTTCACAACATGTGTTCCATAAGCTGAGAAGGGGTGCCAGGTGTTGCTGTATTATGTATAAACAGATGGGGATATTAGAAAAGGATGGACACGAATGGGTCAAGTTGTCAGTTGTCTTTTGGCTGTTTTTCCCATCATAGGAAAAAGTTCTACAGTCCCGAGAGGTTTGGTCTATGTCCTCATATAATGTTTCAAACACACATACAACACTATGAAGACCCCTGGATTTTTTATCTCTATATTGTGTTTTCATACTAGAATAACAGCAAAAATATCTCCTCTCTCCCTTTTTTCTGACACAGTGACTTGATTTATGAGCAGAAGGACTAATTGCCCAATATGGCTGATTTCATGATGGGTGTCAGCCTGCTGTGACGGGACCAGTCAGAACTTCCAGCGAGAGTCAGGCTGATGTGTCTTACTATGAGTAAGGGCTTCAGACAGGAGCCCAGACATTTGGCACAGTAACCGCACTGTGCACATTTTTTCCCTGTAAGACTGTTGAGAGTCCCTGCTAAGGACAAGAATGGCATTAAGATGAATGCTGCAATGCTGATCATGTCAGGATATTTAATATGCACATTTCTTGCGGTACAATGCAGACCCAAATGATCAAAACTGTACCATCACTTTATCATTGGTGCACAGCTGTGGAACATGGATCTATACAAAACATTAATGTTTCTACTGTTCAGACTTAAACTCCTACTACTACATCTTTTCAAGGTTGGGGTTTCTTTATAAGAAAAATGAACATATGGTTAAGTTACTCTGACTCAATCTCAAAATCTAATGCCCCCTGTTGTGTAACATTCTGTGGACAAGTTGTTATTTTATGTCTGGAGGGTAGTATGCAGCTCCCTACGGTTACCAGTAAAAGTATTCTGTCAGGCTTTGCTTTAGAAATCACATGCTGCTTTTCTTTTATTTCTCAACCATACCCTCCTCTTTAGTACAAATCTTCGTCTATTTGCATTCTATCAAATCATTTTATAAGGTTTTCGATAGGCAGAGACCAGATTATTCTTTTTATGAAACATTGAATTTAATTTGCATCTATGAGCTCAACTTGCAGAATCATAATTCTAGCAGGACGTTGTGCGGCAGCAGCTTTGCTCATCAGTCTGGAGAAAATCTCCCCCAACCCCCTTCGCTATCTCAGCACCCAAATGCTCATCATGAGGATTATCAGCAATTCTTTTCATCAGGCTCACTGACAGAGACTCTTTCTACCCCTAGCTCGCACTGCCTTTCTGCAGCATGCATCACAGATTTCCCATCACTTACACCATGCTGCTGTACACAGCGACTCAGGGACAAAGATGGCAATCTCCCCCACCGCTGCTTCTAACCAGATAAACATGGAAATTGGTTCATCTCTGTCAAGCTTATGTGCATGCTTTCCAGTGCTTCTCAGAAGTGTATCTGACCCTGTAGACCGGTGGAGCTCAGAGGAAAAAGCAAGATTAATTGGCATCTTTTTATTTTACCTCATTCAGAGACTTTAGTGTGTGACTGCTATTCCCAGACCATGCGGCAGAAGGACTCCCAATCATTCTAGAAATCCTTTTTTTGTCCATGGTGTGTATTGTCCCCCACTTCCTCTTTCTTGTCCCTTGTCGAAGAGAAAGCACCATTCAAAGCATCCTTTTCTTTTATTCTGCCATGGCAGCTGACACCAGCCTTCATTCCTCAGACTGATGGAGATGGAAAAAAACAGAAGTGACCATAAAACAAAGAGAAGACGGAAGCTCCTAGGATTTATTAATCCTCTTCTTGCTCTCACACCAGCCAAAACAGACGCATGAGGGGAGACGTCAGAGTGGGAGCAACGTATGCACTCTTCACCTCTTCTTTCTGTTGCTGTGCCTCCTGCCTCTCCTCCTTGTCTTTTTCTGTATCCCTCTCTGTCGTTCCTTATTTTTCTCGTTGCTTCACACAGAAGTAGGCTCCTCTGTTGTAACGGGCAAGACGGTTTTACGCGTGCATAGAAATCTGCCAGTGTGCTTATGCTGGAGGACTAAAGTAGCCTCTTAGCTGAGACTGAGACCACCCTCCCCTCCTCCCTTTCTAATGGCATGTACCATTAAAGCTCAAAGCAGGGTGGGCTACATCACTGAAAGGAGCGATGGGGAGACAGAGAGAGAAGGGGGAGTTGTTGAAAGAGACGGAGAAGACAATGGGAAGAAGAGTGAGACGAAGGTGTTGAACAGAAAGTGATTAAAGACAGAAACAAATAAGGGGAGTCCAGTTTTGTTGGTTAATAAAAGTATAGTAACTTGAGGGACACGCGCTTCGTTTCTATGTCAGTTGTCTCTAGTTAGCAGAACACACAGTGTACAAATCCATCCTCCTTGATTAAGACAACAGCTTGAAAATATGCACTCTCACCTTAGAAGTCAAGAGTATATGTCGGTTTTGGCAGCAGTGAATTAATTCTGAAGCAGACAAGTAAAAGAGAAAGCTAGAGCTGTGCAGAAATAACCACTGAATTTAACAATAAATATTTTTTGGGTGTAATAAGTACATGAGCACAGCCCTACCCTTTACAAAAGTATTATTGAGAGGATTGTAGCACATAACAAAATCAAAGAGAGCTGTGGGATTCAACAAATAAAATGTAGTCAATGTCAGTTCAACTGGCCACACAGTCTGCACAAAATATCCATCACCCAGGGACAACTATAGACACATTTATTATAAGCAATTTTTTCAAAACTGAGTTTTAATTTGCATATCCTATGCAAAAATAGCAATACTTAGATGTAAAACACTGCAGTTACAATTAGGGCATGGCGGCACACACATCTGGAAAATTAGTTAAACAGGCTCCTGACAAATACCCTAAATCATTACATTTACATTTTGTACATACCTATTTGACTGGCAAATAAAATAAATATACATTAAAAAAAAAAATTAATTTATTGAATAGTTTTTTGTAGCCTTCACAATTCATGAAAATATGCATTTGACTGTGTTATAGAATGCTATTAGATATTTTGCCCCAACAAAAAAAGATGAAAGTCACGAAGGAGAATGATTTTATGTTTGTTTTGTTTTTTAAATTATAAAGCAAATTGCACAACGTCATGTGTGATTTAATTGTAAATACTAAGTTCTGATAAGGTAGATATCTTATTGACCAACATGGGGGCCCGCTCTCTTTACAGGCCTGCTCACCTCATGGGGCCCAGTGTTACTGAATGCCGGCTTTGTATTTTTTACATCCCTGCCTCGATGTTAAAGTGGGTGAAACAAAACCATGTGGAGAAACACAGAGAGAGAAGTGTATCAAATGCATGAGAATGAGTAAACTCTCTACATCTCTATATATTTGTTTTTGTAATTAATTAAGATATATGAATCCTCCCAGACTATTTGCTTTTTGCCCCTATAATAGAGAGAACAGACAGCAGCCAAGAGGGAACTGAAATCAGTAAATTGCTGTGAAGCACACATCCGCTAATATAAAGGTGTGTGCATGTGTGTAAGCCTGGATAGCCTGAAGAAAAGCCATTAGATGATATTGCGACTGTGTGCTACATTTTGTTAAAAAGTGTCATGTGATATTTTGAGCTTGCAGTCTGTCAGTAGGCCTGAGCTCTCATGACTTGAGTTCAAGAAAAAAAAACAAAACAAGAGAGTGTGACACGGCTGCTCAACAGAAAGCCTTACTGGAAAAGATGAGTTTCCAGGGTGGACTCACCAGGTGTAAAAAAAAAGAAAAAAAAAGAAAAAAACTAAAAGAAAGATGATGAAATGTGGACCAACCCTCCAAACAGCCTTAGAAGTGCTAATAGATTTTCTTTTCTTTTTCCTTTGAGCAGCTAAAATGAACAGCTCTTATAGCGTCATATTTACAGCATATACAGATATGAGAGACATTGATCATCTCATCATCTCATCTCATCTGACTCTTTGCCACAAATTGAACAATCACCAAAATTAACTATTCTTTTTTCACAACTTGCATAAAGGTCCAGGAAAATATTCTCACCTCATCTTCTGTCTTTGGAGTTAATGCGCTCCCATGCAGGTCAGTTGTTCTGGAGACTGATCCAGAGTGTGAATGTGGACTCCAGTGTGTTTGATATTATGAATCCCTTGAAACATTCTTTTTAAAAGGACTAAATAAACTTTACTTAACCATTCAGCTTATGAACACAACTTGATTTCGGACACAGTGCCTCTTCTGACATTCTGCATGGACGCAATGTCAAGGTCTCGTGTGGTGGCTCAATATATCAGGGACCCATCTTAATTCTTAAAGCTTAAGATGTCTTAAGTTTTTCAGAGTTCAATCATGCCTTAGGGTGGTGGGCTCTTTCCTTTTAGGAGTTCTTTTAGGAAGATGAATACAGTGGTTACAATCAAATAGTTCCTTTATTGGTAAAAAAAAAATGTAGTTGCCAAAGGCTTTCTGGATACAGTCTGTCGTGCTAAACACTTGTGCATGACTATTTTTATTAATGTCTTGAAGGATGGCCTGGAGGGAAGAGAAATGACTGAGAATTGAAAAGAGTGTGTGTCAGGGCTGTGACTGGCAGACTCAATTATTTTTTCTGAGCAGCATCCGTAGAACAAGAATATGTAAATATGCATGTCTGTGACCAAGTAAACAGTGAGCACACACATACTGTGGCAGCCTATCAGTGTTGCCCAAAATGACTCCTCTACCTCAAATTCTCTCTGATTTTAGATAAATTGTTGATTAAATTTGATGATTATTAAGAAATGATAGATGGGCAAGTATCAGGCCTAATAACAGTTTTTGTTATAGCTTTCTTGTGTCTACTTGTTTGGGCTGTATTTTTGCCTAGGTGAGTATGTTGCCAGTTGACCCCCACAGGCAGCCCCTAAGATTAATGAATAGAGGTGAACTGTCCTCGTTTGAAGCTGTGGAAATGAGAGTAAGGCTGTCATTTGACTAAAATGTTGTATTTGAGAAGTGTCTCTGAGAAGTGTTTCAAAAAGGTGCATTATTGAAATTAATAAATACTTCTAATACTTTATTTTCATCATGGGTGGAGAATCAGTGAGTCTTTCTCACAGTATTTGTCCAGACGGGTGTAACACATTTGTGGGCAGTTGGATGGCTGGCGTCATATTTACTTCACCATTACAGGAAATGATGTCAAATGAGTGTGCAGTTATGAGATTGTCCCTTGGCAGTATTAGCTTTAGCTTTCTATGTGGACACAAAGTCCCCACACACTAGAGCAACAGTAATTTTTATTAGGTTTTTGAAGGATTTGAATTCAACAATGAAAACATGCTGATCACTGACCTGTTGTATTTAATTGGTTTTATATAAATAAACACAACACAAGCATAAACACTGATTTTTCAAGGTTTTGCCAAACACTCATATAAAAGACTTAATAGGTTTAATATGAATAAAATGAATGATTGACTGAATGAATGAAACAATGAATGCAGCATCGGCAACAGCTGAGAAATCAGATTACATAAGGGCATATGATGGATAAAAGTGAAATATTGATTATATTATCAGTTTCCAAATGTAATTTTTTTTCTCAATTCCAAAGTCCTTAATTGATTGCTTCATACTCTTTCAGTATGTGACAGCATGTCAACTCACAACTGGTGAGCCCTTCTTTTTTTTTACCCTTTGCAAATCCAAAAGTAAGCCACCAAAGTGTAATGGAATAAACACTGTTTTGCCAGCTCTGTTTTGTCGACTTTGGTAGGGGCAATGCCCAACTGGGTATTTCTCAGTTGTATGGCGGCTGATCTTGGATGCTCAGAGTTTAGGCTAACAATGGGATGTGTCACTAGTCCAGCAATGCAAGCCACGCTCATTATCTGAGAACAACCTTGGAGCTAACTTTAATTTGATTAGCTTACTAGCTTCATATCAGCTGTTGAATAGCTTAATGAGGGTCCTTGTCTTACAATTGATTCATACAGATCAACAAATGGCCGTCCAATGTGTGTGACTCAAGGGCAAATCCTCAAATAGCTACAAAGTACAGATTTACCATTGTGTGATATGAAATGCACTAGTCCATATAAAAGCATTGAGCTGTATGGATATTTTAGTTATTCTCTTTCTGTGCCCAGCAATATGCTTCCACTCATCTGTTACAAAGTTACTAGTTTTGATATTTTGTCATTGTTGCAGTTGCATATAACACCAGAAAACAACTAAATTCGAAACACAACATTTACTAAACCAAACGTGTGCCTTATGCCTTTAATCTGACAGCTCTCTAAGCAGGTGTTCTTGTTGGTTTGATATTAACTTTGATCAATCGCACCTGATGAATTATTAAGTGTGTGAATTACCAGGAGACAACCTTAAATTAGTAATGAGGATATGCTCTTTGTCCTGAATGCAAAACCTTTTATCATTCCAAAATTAAAGGTTTTGAATATAAATAGCTGCTGTTTGCAAAATTTCAAAGGATGAGATCATGAAAAATAATTGTATCCCTGAAGAACTTCAAACTAAAGAAAAAAATGGTCATTCCAAAAGACAGGAAACCAGCAAATGTGTGAAAAAAAATTAAATTACAGTGCAATGTTGCATTAAGGGACTTGTAATGTTAACTGACAAGAGAAAATGCTTTTCCAGATATTACTGACTACAATGTCTCATACAGTGGCAGCATAAGAAAGTTTGTCACATGCTACATGTCATGGTTTCTTCTTTGCACTTATTGAAATGGTGCCACCTTTTCAAGATTTTTTCATGGGGAACAGTCAAAATAACATACAAAATATACAGCAGCTGCACATTCTGTTGCCTTCATTTTGCTTCTTTATTCTCATGTCTACACCACAACATT
>KV751336.1:3058236-3086511 GCA_001698575.1 Mola mola
AAATGAGCAACTCCGTATCATCACTTCTTTCTATCAAACTGATCATATTAATTATAATAATTAAGTTGCAAAATAACTACTGAATAATTTTCACACTAATTTACAATTCAAAACCAAAAAGATTCATATGAACAGGGGTGTGTATTGCCTGAGTTGTTGGAGTCATGGCAATGTTCAGGTACAGACTCCGGAGGATTCAGTAGCAGAGACACAATCGGGTGTTCCTTAATCAAAGCTGTTTAATCAGAAAATGGGTCCACACCAGAAGAACAAGAAAAGGTACAATTCTAGGAAATAGGCAAACTCAGCAACTGAAAGACTAACAGGATCATCCATGAGGAAACTCATGAAAGATACAGCGCTGGACTGCTCTCAGGAAACAGAAAAGACAATCTGGCAGAGGAGGAAAGGAACACACAGCTTAAACACACAAGTAGGGGGTAGACAATTAGACACAGGTGGAACACATTAGGGAGGGGAAGCAATCACACAGGAGGGAAGAAAACTTGACAGGACATGGGGAATAAGACACAACAGAATTTCAGAATAAAATGGGAAACACAGATTGACCAAAACAAACAGACACATAAAACTATGGACCCTGACAGTACCCCCACAGCCAACACCTGGCGGCCCAGAGCTCAAAGAATGAGTCTTTAAAAAGTCTTTTATTAATTGAGGGTCCATGATGTCCTTTGAAGAAACCCAGGAGTGCTCTTCAGGACCATAACCCTCCCAGTCTCATCCCTGACGCCTGAAAGCCAATAGACGTTGGACAGTTTAAACTGGTTCACCATCGATGATGCGGGGAGGAGGAGGTGGCTTAGAAGCTGGAACGAGGGCACTCTCTTTAACTGGCTTCACCTTGCTCACGTGGAATGAGGGGTGGACTCGGGAAGACCTAGGTAGTTTGAGCCACACAACAGATGGGTTAATAACTTTTGAAACAGAAAAAGGACCAGTACATCTTGGGGTTGACTTATGAGATTTGATTTGTGAGGGCCAATCTCTGGCTGAGAGCCAAACCTTCTTGCTCAGGCGATAGACAGGTGCAGCTTGTCTCCTATCTGCCATCTTCTTACAGTCTGCCGACGCCTTGATGAGAATTTATCTGGCTCTGGACCACATCCGGCGACAGCGTCGGACCATAGCAGCTGCTGATGGGACATTTACCTATGGTTCTATCTCTGCGAAGAGGGGAAGTTGGTACCCGATCACACACTGGAATGGAGACAGGCCTGTCACAGACAAGGGCAGCGTGTTGTGGCCGTATTCCACGCACAACAGCAGTTTGGACCATTTGAGGGATCTTGAGATGCGTGGCAGCGAAGTCCAGTCTTTAATTCCTGATTTAAGCTCTCAATTTGTCCATTTGTCTCCGGATGGTATCCAGAGCTCAAACTAACTGTGGCTCCAATCAGTTTGCAAAAGGCCCTCCAAAACTGTGCCACGAACTGCGGCCCCCGATCCGAGAGAATGTTTATAGGAAAACCATGAATTTGAAAAACATAATTTAACATCACCTCCTCTGTCTCCTTGTCGGAAGGCAACTTAGATACAGGAATAAATTTTACCATCTTAGAAAACTGGTCTACAACAGTTAACACGACTGTGTTACCTTCTGAGGAAGATAAACATGTGACAAAGTCCAAAGAGATGTCCGACCTGGGGCACTGTATCACAAGAAGCAGCCAGAGAAATCCCACTGGAGGTCTGTTGGAAGTCTTATTTTCGGCACACACTGAACAGGCAGCAATATATTCTGCAAACTCCTTCCGCATGTTCTTCCACCAAAAACGTTCCTGTAAACGGGACATATTTCTGAGAACACTGGGGTGGCAAGAAATTAAAGAAGTGTGAGCCCAGTGAATAACTTGACCCCTTAATTCCTTAGGAACATATAACCTGTTAGGGGGTGTCTCAGTAGGACTCTCCACCCCCTGTATAGCCTTCTTCACTTTACTCTCAGATTTACTCAAAGATATTTAGGTTTGACAATTTTCGAGCCCGGGCGATAACATAAGGTAAATTTAAACCTGGAAAAGAATACAGCCCATCCAGCTTTTCTCGAGTTCAACCTCTTAGTGTTCTTAATATATTCAAGGTTCTTATGATCAGTCCATAACCACAAAAGGTTGCTCCGCTTTCTCCAGCCAGTGTCTCCACTCCTCCAAGGCTGTTTTGAAGGCCAGCAGCTCCCGGGCTCAAATAGAATATCTCTCTGCCGAGGAACGTTTTTTAGAGAGATATGCACAGGGATGAGTCTTATTGTCTTTCCCTGAGCATTGTGAGAACACCACTTCTATGCCAGAGTCCGAACTGCTTGAACTGGTTGATTCAATTAGGAATGCATAGTACTGGAGTGGAGATAAAACTCTTCTTTAACCATTGGAAGGCTGCTTCAGCTTGAGGAGACAAGGAGAACTGGGTCCTGGAGGAAGTGAGAGCATGGAGAGGAGCAGCAACAGAACTGCAATTTCTAATGAATCTCCGGTAGAAATTTGCAAATCCAAAAAACGCTGCACATCTTTTTGCGAGGACGGAGTTGGCCAATCAATTACAGCTTGGACCTTCTGTTGGTCCATCTTAATTTGACCTTCTGATACGATATATCCTAGAAATGCAACTGAGTTAACATGAAAGTCACATTTTTCAGCCTTTACATAAAGTTTATGGGGCCAACAACCTCCGCAGAACTTCCCTTACAGTAGTGACATGAGTTTTTAAATCAGAAGAGAAGATTAGAGTGTCGTCCAGATACACAAAAATCTTATGATTAAGGAGATCCCTCAGAATGTCATTAACAAAGTTCTGAAAGACAGCTGGAGCCTTTGTTAAACTGAAAGGCATCACTAGATTCTCATAATGACCGAGAGGTGTGTTAAAGTTAAAGTCTTCCATTCATCTCCTTCTCTGATATGAACTAAATGATATGTTTCTTAAGTCCAACTTAGTAAAGATTTTTGATCCCTGTAAGCAATCAAATTCGGAGGAAATCAGGGGAGCTTCTCAACAAAGAGGAACCCTGACACTGCTGGAGAAGAAGATGGCCGAATTATACCTGACTTTAGAGACGCAGTGAAGTATTCTTCCATGACATTCTGCTCATAAACAGACAGGGAGTGAAGTCTTCCTTTGGGAATAAGAGCTTCAGGGTGTAGGTCTACGGCACAGTAATACGGTCAGTGAGGAGGAAGTGAAGAAGCATGGGACTTACTGACAACCTGTTTCAAGTCCCAGAATCATCGAAGAATGCCGGGGAGGTCTGGATTGTCTGCTTTCTCAGAAATTCCCACCTGAGGAGAGTTTCTGTCCAAAAAACAGTGTTTAACACAGTTCTGTCCCCACTCTAAAACTCTTCCTGTGGACATATCCACCAGTGATATGAATCAGACTTTTCATTACCTCTGTAGACACTAGACAGTTAACCTGTTAAAATCATTCACCTCCTCCTACCTGCACTAAACTCTGCACCCTCTGCTCAACTTTTGTATATATTTTTAGATTTTTACAACTGCCTATACTGTTTATATTTTTCTACTTTTATTTTTATTTTATACTTTTATACCTTATAGTGTTATATGTCCATTGGTCCTGTACCTGAACATCCTTGTTGCTGTGACTAATTCATTTTCCTACGGGGATTAATAAAGTCATCTCTATCTTTAACTATCTTTATCTAAATGATGTTTATGTATTAGCAGCCATGGGGAGCCTAAGACGAGTGGGTGATGGACAGATTCGTAAAGAAGAAAACTCATTTCTTCCTGATGACCGTAGTCAACAACTGAAGTCACTTGGGACATTTGTTGAGTAACTTTACACATTAATCTTCCCCCAAGGCGGATACAGAAAGGGGTTGAGTAAGCTCTTCCTGAGAATACTGAAGTCTTTTGGCAATTTGGAAGCCCATCAAATTTGTGTCCTCTCTGGAATCTTCTAGTGCTTGGAAGATTAGGAAATTTGAATCAGATTGGAGCATAACTTTAGTTAGTTGTCTCTTGGATGTGCCGGGTAATTTGGTTTGACTCAACAATGACAAAGAGGCAGCGTTAGGTATTGGAGACCTAACCAGGCAGAGTTCGATGAAGTGTCCCAACTGTTCACAGTAAATGCATCTTCCCTCCTTCACTCTCCGCTGTTGTTCGAGTGAGGTGGGTCCGGCCGTTTTGCATCACTTCTTTTGGTTCACTTGATTGTTCATGCTTGTCAAATAAATCCTTAGAAAGAGCAGGAGGAACAACTTGCCGCTGGGGAACTGGAGGGTAAGCTCGCTGCTGGGAAATGGATGAAAATCGGAACTGGTTCCGCTGCACCAGATGTTTCTGACATTCAAAAAATCAGCAACATCATATATTACTGTTTTGCTGAAGCCTAGTGACTGTTTCACGAAAGCAGAACAAAAATGGAGCGTTGGCACAGGCAGAAATGGCCAAATTACACTATATGCTTTTAAAATACCTTTTAAGTAAGATTTCTTGTAAGTAAATTCCTTAAAGAAGTGTATATTTTTATGTTCGCTTTTTGAGTTCTCTCTCTTTGGCTGTTACTCCCTTTTGAAGAATTTACAAGAACTGCTGATTGTGTTTCTTATTGTCACCTCCAAGAGAACACTTTTTTTTTTTTTTTTTTCCAGATTATGGAACCGATCAACGATTTCATATTTTATGTTGAACACAATTGTACTTTTGTATTTCAAATGCTAAATGAACCATCAATGTCTCAGACAAGCCATTCAGAAAAAAGCGTCTACAAGTGCAGGTTGATTCCAACCACTGTCTGCTGCTATGGTGCGGAACTCAACCACATAACCGATTACTGACCATATGCCTTGCTTCAAAGACACCAATGCTTTAGCTGCTTCACTGCCAGGAGTTGTCGACTGGACTATTTGTGTAAATGTTTTAAGAAATTCTGGCAAAGAATGTGATCTGTGGCTCCACTCAGCAGTAGCTCATGATCTGGCTCGACCAGTCAAACAAGAAATTATAAATGCAATCTTGGCACGGTCTGAAGAAATGGCGGAAGCAATAAACTCAAAATGTAATTCACACTGAGAATTAAAGGGACGGCAATCCCAAGACTCTCCAGGAAAATGACTTCACTGAGTTGACTGGACATCACATCACATTTAAAACCAAGCTTCACCTGCCATTTCCTAAATCTGTTCATCTGCGGCGCAGGTCTTCACCTATGTTGCCCATGGATAATGAGGGGAATAGTCAATAAATCAGCGATGGACCATACAGAGTCCGTAGTGTTCATTACCAAAGGGTACATTTCCTTTAGCAACTCTGGGTATCACTTAAAGGCCTGTGGCCCCAATGTCATATCCCAACGGATATGGTCTACATTATATCAGGCACAAAATATGATCTTTTTTTAATATTTCCTGGTTCACAATTATACTGGTACATGTATTCATGCAGCTTGTCTGTAGGATATTCAGTTTTGTCTAAAGTCCTCTACAGCTGATCAGTCAGCAGCTGTACTTGAGCCAGGGCTGTTTCAGCCTCAGCACCATGTGAGAGGGGAGTTACGTTCAATTTTTTAAGTCCAGGAATGTATGATCTGAGATTGGCCCAACTGGAATTTTATTGCATCAATCAGCAGTATATTTATCATTGCGATATTATGCCAATGAGGCGTTAACATTTAAGATCCAGCATCCCCTGAAAGGCTAAAATTTACAAGAAGCTTCTTCCATTTTGAATTTGAATTATTTAGCATATTTTGGTTAAGTATAGCATAGTAAGGTTGTAATCTGCCAATTCATGCAATGCATCATTTTAAACAGGCCGGAATACTATTATGCTCAATGCTACATCATAAAAATGTCATAAGCATATTTTCTCAAGGTAAAACTCATGCTGCCCCTGTGCTTGAATTTGGGTGGATATGTTAGGCTTGGTTTGAAACACATGAAAGCCCACATCAGCCATATGAGGAAAAATGATTGATCTTTCTGGTCTCTATCCCTCGGCAACAATAGAATAAATGTGGAGAGCACTTAACGGAAAGCATTCTTGTGTGTTAAAATCTTCTCCTCTATCAATGTTTTACCCCCAAGCCAGAAAGTAGCTACTAGCTGCTAATGCTATTGGAGTCTGTGTAAACACTTGAAAATACTGAGAGAAAAGTTGTCCAATTTCAGTTTTAAGAAATTGTCAGGGTTAAGGTATGGCAATTGTAGGTTATCATGTTTTATTTTGAAGTGGCTGCTTTAGACTCAAATATTAACTGTGGAGTAAAATAAATTATTATTTAAGCAACTTTTACAATTTTCAAGCTGTATATTAACTGAAATAATGTTCTACTGATTGGACTTCTACATAAACAATTGGCCAAAAATTTGGTCTGCAACACTATTAAAATTTCCTCTGGCTGTCAGAGTTATAATGTGAGCCCCAGGAGGCGGACCATTGCCTGGGGCCTGCTTGGGATCACCTGGATATTTCCAACTCACTTCCAAAAACTCTTCCTATCCCAAGCAGTTACACCATTAAATACAACTTTTATGTTTTTCCACTGCTGCAGAATTAACTAGAAAAACAATCAGCGCAGACCTTCACCAAAGCTGAAAAACTCCCCGTTGCCAATGCCTCTGCTAAACCCTAAAGGAACTCAATCCTTCTTTAGGTTCATACAAAGGTGATACTTTACCTTTTGAGACTTTGAAGTGCATTTTGACAATAATTCTTTTGTTTTACTTTTACTGAGGTAGAAGGTAGGATTTTGAATGATAACTTTTAATATGGTGCTTCTAAACTGATGGTACTACTTAAGTAGTTAGTAAAAGGAGGATTTCTCTGCCACTGAATGTCCCACATATCTGTGAAAGTTCACATTACACAGTGTAATGTATCATTTATCAAATGTACAAATCAGCTGAGATCAGTGTAGGAGACATGTTTTACACAGTCTGTAATACATATAATAATGTATTTTATTTTAGGCAAAAAAAAAAACCAAGACAGCTTATGCTGTTTTATATCCAAGAGTACTGTACACTGACACATATTTTGATTATGATAAATGCACTTCTGTCACAGCAGCAAAATGTGGGTTTTTTTGTGTATGTGCGTGTGTGTGTGAGAGAGAGAGAGAGAGAGAGAGAAATTATATCTAAAATCTCTGTGGTGCTGGGTAAGGACTAAAATTCTGAAGTGCCTAGGAAAGCAAATCAACATGCAGCTGTGCGCAGCTTTGTATTTATTCATATCACAAAAATGTTTGTTATCTTTTTTTGTTTACAAAATTACTACAGTTCAATGACAGAGGCAGAAGAAATGAAAATATAACAACTAACAATTTGTGATGGACAGAGGCCAGTTGTGCCTTAAGGATGGTGTGGTATATACTTTGGTCTACTTAATTTTAATGTTAATATTCTCAGGTTTGGAGAATACTGAGATCGCAATAATTGCGTAGTTGGTCAATTGGGGCCAATAAACGTATTGCTAATATAAAAAGCTCAAAAAGTAAGTAAGAAGAATACGGTGGGGTTCTGGTGAACGTGGCATACAGTACAAGTGGAGAGCTGTGAAGCAAAGAGCAGGGCAATGAGGGGCATTTCTTCACTTATAAGGACGTTGAATTGCTTCGACGAATAGTGGAAAGAAAACATCAGAATAGCATTGATTTAGTCAGGGGGTGAAGCAAGGTGTATTGTTGCATTGATTTTATTGCCTCTTTGTTTACAACTGGTCACGTTCTCTGTACAAGCCTTTCCTTGAAGTGTCAAAAAGTCTCAACGCTTTTTCAGTCACCTTAAGTACCTGTTAGTAGGCTATAGGTGCTGTAAGTTACTACCATAACTACATATAAATATAGTCACCTATCCATCTGTTGCCTTTTATCAGCTCTAATCACTGTGGTAGCTCTCAGACGTCCTTCTCTAGTACTTCCTGCAGTTCTTCCTGAGAAATCTCGGGGCACTCAAAGGCCTATGTCTGCTCCAGGGTCTCAAGCTATTAATTTTGCAAAATTTTAAGTTTCTGTTTACCAAGATGAAAACATATTTGTGCCACTGCTGTTTTTGGCATGTTGACCCTTTTTTTAAAAAAATATTTTATTTATTTATGGAATTACATTTAGCAATGTTACAACCCGTACCAGGTTCTTGTTGATTACTTAATAGTTATTTTATTTTCTTGGTATATCATGTTATTATAAATACCTAAGTAACCTACATATTTTACATTTTTTCTAAGATTTTTTTTTTCTCTGTTCACCTGTGTCTTTCTGCTCCTGTTGTCTAAAAAGAACAAATTTATCAGCCCTCATTCATTTTCTATGAGCAATGAGTATTTGTGATATTGCAGGTGTCATACTACAAAAACAGAGAATTTTGGCGTCGGCAAAAAGAAAAAAAAAAGATCAGATTTCTGCCATTCTGCCATTGTAACCCCTGAACTGTCTGACAAACACTCAAAAACAGGACAATGGTTAATTATGATGTTGTTTCTGTATTGCAGGCAGGTTGATGAAGGAAAGAAAAGTTAAATCCATTATTTAATCCCTTAAGATTTGGTAAGATGTACCAGTTCCTCTACTTCTATCACACAGAGATGAAATCTGGGAAATGTAATAAGAAAGGTGTGGAAAACTTTCAGACTTTAGCATATATCAACTTCATTTCACACATCCCTACTGTCTGCAACGGAGGGGGGTGGGGGCAGGTAACACAATTTTAAAATTGTTTTGTTTAACTACGAATAAACGTTAAAAACCAGAGTTGATGTTTATTAAATACACTTCCCTAATTAATTAAATTACAAATTATTTATTGGGTGGGACATTTTCATGTTTTTCAAAAGTTAGGGGGGACATGTCCGCTGTGTCCCTCCTGGGATCTGCACCCCTAGTTCCACTAAACTGGAAGAGTCACGCTTGGCCTGAGAGGATGCTCTTAAAATATACAGCAAGGCTCTTTGTACTGCTAGAAAAGATTAGCAGAAGAAGATAAGATTGAGCCCAAGATTCTTTTCAGCACTATAGCCAAGCTGGCTGAGAAGATCAGTTCTATCAAGCCATGTATTCCTGTAGCCATCAGATGTAAGGATTTTATGAGCTTCTTTATTAATAAAATTCTACTCATCAGAGAAAATATCCTACACCTCACTGATTCCAGGTCAGTATCAGGTACTATAGAAACAGTTGCTAAACTTGTTGTTACCCCTAATCAGCAATCCACTAATAAACTTAATCAGTCTATATCTCGTAATGGGTTATGTACTCTAGTCTTTTTAAGTAGTTGTAATTATACCACTCTTAAAAAAGAAACACCCTGGATCCAGAAGTTCTTGCCAACTATAGACCAATATCCAACCTCCCCTTTATCTCGAGGTTCTAAAGAAAGCTGTAGCTTAACAGTTACGTGACTTTCTTCAGGATAATAGTCTATTTGAGGCTTCCCAGTCAAATTTTAGTGTTCTCAGTTAGCTAAACTTCAGGTATGTCTAAAAGAAATAAAAAACTGGATGTCTCAGAACTTTTTACTATTAAACTTGAACAAAACTGAAGTAACTGTGCCTGCACATTAGAGACTCATTATCCAACAATGCCAATCTGAATGGCATTGTCTTGACTTCTAGCACCACTGTAAGAAACATGGGTGTTATCTTCGACCGGGACTTGTCTTTTAACTCTCATGTAAAACAGATTTTAAGGACAGGCTTCTTTCATTTACTTAATATTGTAAAAAATCTGGCATATTCTGTCACAATGAAATGCAGAAAATTAGTCTACACATTTGTTACTTCCAAGCTGGGTTACTGTAACTTTCAGGCTTTATAATAAGTGTCTAAAGACTTTTCAGCTCACCCACAATGCAGCAGCATGTGACAAAAAACAGCATCAGAGTGCATATTTCCCCCATACTGGCTTCTCTGCACTGACTTCCTGTGAAATCCAGAATAGAATTTAAGGGCACACTCACATTTGGCCCAGTTGTTCTGTGCTGTGCCTAAGGGTGATTACCCTCCTGCCCCTATTCACTCACTGGCACTCACACTTCTCTATATGCAATTGTGCCTGAGCACGGTTACTACTTGTAATAACCTCATCACGTAGTGAGAACATGACAAAAACGTTTTTGATTTGTGGCTTATTTAGAGTATTGTTGTTCATATATGGCATGCTCACATTCCCTCGCATGAGCAACTGTCCCATGCTAAAGTACTCCTCTTCCAACCATGCCAAGGCCAAGGAAACACATCGCACTTAAGCACGACATGGGGTGCTCACTTTTTGCGTCAATTGTGTTTGTGCACAGCACGAACGGCCTAGTGTGACTGCGCCCTAAAATCATTATCCTCAACTTCAAATCTATTAATGCTGAGGCACCATTGTATCTTAAAAAGCTCAGAGTACCCTATCACCCTAACAGAACCTTACATTATAAGGATATAAGGTTACTGGTGGTCCCCATAATCTTCAAAAGTAGTGTAGCAGCATGATGTGCCAGTGCTTTGTGATTCAGGCGAGCCTGTTGTGCTGCTCTTAACCCGGTTCATTAGCCTATCAGCAAGGCAAAGGTATAAAAAGGCTGTGTTCCCGATGTCTGCCTTTCACCCTTTAACACAAAGGCCCGCCCACTTCCAGGCCGCTAAACTTCCTTCTGCTCATCTGCGTTCGCTACAGGTGAGTTAGAGCTAGGTGCTAGCTCTTACTCTAATCACACATCCATCCATTTTCTACCGCTTATCCTGTTAGGTGTCGGGGGAGCTTATCTCGGCATCTTCAGGCGAAGGCGGGGACACCCTGGACAAGTCGCCAGTTCATTGCATGTCTGACATATAGAGACAAACAACAATCCACACTCACATTCTAATCAAATAAAATCAAATTTTAATTGTATAGCCCAAAATCACTAATTACACATTGTCTCACTGGTTCATCCGTATAGTCTCACAGACTGTACAGCCTGCCCTTAGACCCTCCAAATCGGATGAAGAAAAACTTTAAAACCCTAAACAGGGAAAATAAGAAACTTCAGGAAGAACCACAGAGGAGGGATCCTTCTTCCTAAAATGGATAGATGTGCAATAGATGTCACTTGTACAGAACACAACAACATGACAATAACAGATTAGTAAGAATGTATGAGTTCACATGTATGTAAATCCAGATTCATGAGAAATATCTTGACCCAAAAGCAGGTGTAGTCTGTTGGTTAAAGAGTCATAATGGTCTATGTATCCAAATTTGTGTGTTGCTCTAGCACGTGGTAGTTTACCTCAGCTTTGACCACCTTTTTGATGCCAGTGGCAATATTGTGATTTGACGCGATTACGGCCATTCACCGATGTTGTGGACTCTGGTTTCCTCACCGGTGCAAGTTGTTGCCCTTCCCCACTGCAGTAAATTGGCCTGGCTCTCCTCTCTCCCTCGACACGTAAGAAGACGCCAGCTAATCAGGATGTGTGCCTAAGTTTCTTTGTCTTTTTCTTTTTCTATCTGGGAGAGAATTTAATCAATTCGCTTCCAGATGAATTGATTTGTTTTGTCATTTTTTTGGGGAAATTTACTATTTTTTGTCATAGAGCTTTACATTTACTGAACCTAAGTTGAACCTTTTGTTTTGTTTTGTTAGTATCACTGCCTTGTTTGTATAATTTTGGTTCTTCCCATTTCTTTAACCTTATTAAGTTGCGGTTATAAATTGGTAAATGGGTTTCATTTGGTTGTGTTAGCTGCATAATTTGTGTTTCATTGGATTTATGGGTCTGGGTTGTGTTTTTTGGCAATTTGATCCCACTAACTGTGTCTTCCTCTTCTTCTAATTGCTGAGTGCCAACGGTGTCCAGGGTGTTGGTTTCCCTTTGTGTACTGTGCATCCCTTGTTTTGGTCCCTACCTATCAACATGTGCTGAGTGTAAGCCAAACGCAAATGGGGTGACTTTTCAATCTCTTTTGGATTCCCTCGGCTCTGATTGACCCCTCTCACTACCAGTAAGCCTCAGGAGCTTGGAAGGACTATATTTTTTAACTATAGCAGTTTTACTGTTTTTATCATTTTCTGCCAAATTTTGAAATAAAAGAAATTATTTATTAGTTTCAAGCTTGAACCACATCTCCTGCCTTCATTTGTAAAACAAACCTGAGATCCTTCCTGATAAGTAGTATTTCAGGTTTAATATTCCTTGGGTGGAATTCCCAAGGTGGCAATGTCTGGCTTCCTTAAAATTAATAAGGTTATATCAATTGGTTATATAAACACCCTCATATCACTACAGTACAATGGGAGGCAGACACACTCTCTGCTTTTAAGATTAGGCTTAAAACTTTCCTGGGTCATAAAACTTATATTAAGGGGTAAGCCTATCTAGCTCCTCGTACTGCTACTTCATGAGGTTTCCTATTTCTCCCTGTAAGGGGTTAATTAAGGTTTTCCTCACCTGGTTCAATAGTCTTAGGCAAAGGATGTCAGTTTGTAAAAGCCCTGTGCGAGAAATTGGAATTTGTGATTTTGAGCTATACAAATAACATTTGATTTGGTTTGATTTGAACACAGGAAACAAACTAGAAATTCAACAGGAAAAACAACAAACAACACACTCAAAGTACCAACCCAGCATGTTTTGGGAATACCTGCTACAACTTTTTTGTATGGAAACACCACTGACGACTCCTGTCAGCTCTCCCTCATATGGACTTCTGTGTCGTCTTGCCTTCCCCTCACATTTCAAATGTCCTTTCCTTCCCATTAATCTATTCCCTTGTCCACTTCTATCTCGAATGAGTCATGCTTTCACAAACTCTTGAAGCCATTAATATACCAATGCATCTGTTTTAGGACCCTGAGTCACTTGATCCACTCAATCGTGACACATTGCACTTTCTTTTTTATTTTAAATAGATGCTTTCAGTGCATATTTCCTGATTGAAATATATTGTTTGTTCTGCAACAGTAATCCAGTGTATGAACTGTAAATACACATATTTACATAACATACAAAGTTACTCAGTAAGTAAGCTGGGCTTGTCCCAAAGTATTGCAATATGCCTTTTTTGGTTAAAGATCTTTTTTTCTTTTTAAAAATTCCCATTATGACCATGGTACACACTATATTCTACCAAGCTTCTAAGCAAAACTCCTCACTGTATTTAGTAAAAGTCCAATAAAATCAAATATACAATACGTACTCTGTAGTAAAGATGGCATTGTACAGGATATGTTGCAATACATGTTGTGTGGGAAATACTGATATTTGTGTAGTAAATTTATCTCTGCAGGTTTCAATGCACATTGCAGAGACAAAGGGAAGTGTATGTCATGAGTTTGGGAGAGCCTATCCTGTGTCCCTCCTCCTTGTGTTTTTCTCCCTCCCTCCTTCAGGTTTGTTGAGTGGCAGCTGCAACAAGTGACACATCTAAGGATCATCACTCATCAGTCCCTGCATTTAAACCTGGTCCCTTCAGTCTTTCTTCGTGAGATCCTCCAGTCATTCGTGTGGTACTCGTTGCTCTGGCCCGTATCCTGAGAATTATGCTCTGTGTGTTTTAATCAGTGGCTTTCTACTCGTCTCAATCTCGTCTGATTTTAGGAATACCGTCTCACCTGCACTGCAAGCTGCCACTCGCATTGGACCTCAGAGAAACTCCTCACAATAATACCCTCTGTACTAAAGTCTGTCTTGCATTTGGGTCCTTCTACTCGCTAAAACTATGACAGTGTAAGATTTAATAAAAATAATGATTTTTTTAAAGTTGTTTCTGAAGTGTCCATGGTTTTATTTTAAGAATTTTTTTTAGAATGTCCTTTTATACTGTATTTTAAAACAATACTACTATGGCTCATGTTTGCGTCCTTTTACCAGTACTTTGTTTATTTTCTTTGCAGCTTTTGCCAAATGATTTCCTTTTGTGTTCAGGAGAGTGATTTGCATGAAAAGATCTTTAAAGAAAAGTGAAAGAAACCAAATAGGCATAGCCCTAAGCTAGGGATTACTTTGATTACTTGTGTGCTGTTTACCGTACACGCCCTGTATACACGCCCATTTGTACCCCTCTATTATAGTCAAAACATGAAAACTTGTATCAAATACAAACACTGTAATAAGAATGAGGCCTCCTCTGTTGGCGAAGTGCAGTTTTGTTGTTTTCATTGACCCTCATTTCTCCTTTCGTCTCATTTCTCCCAGCAGTATGTGCCTTTCCAGCAATAAACTCATTGCATTTTCCCCCTGAGGAAGCCATTTCCTATGCAGGCATTTGAAAGGACTGCAGGTTAAACCTCTCAGGACCCTTTTATCTCACCTTTTTTCACATCTACAAAGTGAGCGTGTGGGTATATTTGGTATGTGCAGACAATTTTTATTTATGTACTTGGAATATCATAATGAACATACAATTCATGTGAGATGTCCTTTTACCATATAGTATATATTTTTGTTTTTTCTTTTGTACATTGCAAATAAGTGTGTATTATAATGTTTATTCTAATGTGTATTTTAGATATTTTTAATGAATTAGTGCTTTCTTGCTAGATCATTCTTGACTCATTTCTAACTCATTGGCACTGCTCTAAAAGAAACATTTTGACAAATGTCATTCACTTTCTTGCCATGGAGTAAAAAGAAAAGGGGTATTTTAAAATGTTATTTATGCAAACAAGCATGTACAGTTGAATACACAGTCTCTTTCAAGTTTCATTGTGGAACTTTCAGCAAATGTTGTACATGCATATGGCTGCCAACCATTAATGCATGTCCTGTACTAATCCTTAGTAGTATTAACTCCTTATGCTGCTTGATAATTTCACTCACATCTGCCCTCAGGCCCAAGCCTCCAGCTTTCCAGACAATGTTGCAGAACTGCTGACAAAGCTAACCTGTGCCTCTGGTATCACACTTCCTCAATATACTAAGACGTCAGTCTGCCCTGCCTTCTCCTTGTAAACCTTCATTCCCTGAACCCCCTACATTCATTAATCTAGAGACATACGGCTGATGTCAGCTAACAGTCACACTTAATGGCCACCACAGCCCTTATCCAAATAGCCACTCCCTCAAAATGTGATCTGCATCTCTGACCAGATTGATATGGCATTGACAAATACTCATAATCACTTTCAAGATGAAAACAGAGATAAAAAATAAAGTTTGTTCCCATCTATTGATAGGTTCATAGGTAGGTCATACAAAAATCTAAATTAAATCAGAAGATCTAAATTATTGTAGTGAATAGGTTACTTGATCACTGACTCAAAAAGACCAAAAAAATGACTTGCAGTGTTATTGAATGCCACTTTCTTCATATTTAATTTACTACCAGTGTGATTAGACAAGACTAATTTGACGCTTTTGATTCAATTGCCTGCTTCTCACTGAACTTTCAAGGATACTGGTGTTTGCATTTCAGCAGGCAGAGGAGAGACAGCTGATTGTAGGTTGCCTTTGGGATTCTACTTTAACGTATAAAAATAGCCCTTGGAGATATGTTTCCTGTATGTGTTTTGTCCTTCGTTTCAAAATCCAGTTGACCATATCTGGGTTAGAATATTGGATAATGGCTAATTAGAGGGGAAATTAGTTTTCTGTAATTGCATAGCAGGGGGATGTGCCACAATGAGCAATGACAAGACTGTGACTATAGATCCCTGACAGCTTTTACACCACCATTTAGAATGACTTATGTTCTGCTTATCAGCACTATAGTTTCCTGCAGAAATTGCATTCAGACACTTGGTATTCAATAGAGGGTGTTTATCTGATTATATGAGACTGTGCAGTCTAATTTGCATATTTCTGAGGGGCTCGTGCAATGAATTCAGTACTTGCATTTGAAAGCAAGAGAGCAGAATTCAACTTTGCTTTTGAGCTCCCATAACATCCCATTCAAACGAGCCTGAGTTCAATATGTTTAATTTCTGCATCCTGTCAGATATGGCCCAGTGCAAAGGAGATTTACACACATCCCACAAAAAGACATTTACATTACAACAGAAGTCAGTACTGCTCACTCATCTTCCCCCGCAGATAATTTGTTGTCTGTAAAGTAAAACAGTATAAAAAACAATGCTGAAGGATTTGATATACTGAAGCAGAACATGTGATGGTTAAAATAACTATACTATTATAAACAGACAATAAAAAATATTCTGCAGGTCAACTTTACCTAGGTTCCTAAAATATATTCTTTAGCAAGTAACAGCACTATGTGAACTATGAAGCTGATTAAAGCAGAATTATATTATTCAGGAACGTAAAGGTTCTGTCGTGGTGAGATGTTGTCCACAGTAATCATGTCAACTAAGAGAATCACAATTGGACACCTGTGGGTTAACACCTGACTTCACAATGCGTCTCCGCATGCTTCCTGAGTTACCATATTTGATCTCAAGTCATCACTTTGTATTCAAATAAGCACAAATAGTATTTGTGCTTGCAAAGTCTAAATGTGTTGCTACACCAGTGGGAGCAGAATTACACACTGAAAGAAAAAGAGTGCCTCCTGTGTTTGGTACAACAAAGCAGAAGATCTCCACACACAGGAAAATCAAAACGATACAGATTATGTCTATTTCTTGGCCTCATAATATATGTCTGTAATCTACTTTTTGTTGACCCGGAAATCTTGTTTCCTATAAACATTATTGATTGAAATGTCATCTACAGACCTCGTTGATAAAATTCAACTTGGTTGCTTGTTTGCATATGTTTGGCATTTATCATAATTATGTTAAAATAGATAATTAAATAATTATAATATACAATCCGTAAAAACAATCAAGCATTGTCACAGACTTCTTAAAGTCTATTTTAATGGTATGAACTATATACTGTATATGCCCCCATTTCCATGTCCTTATTACTAAAAACATCATTTACAGTGCTGCATTTAAAATACCCAATCAATTTTATTTGTTAAATTGATAGAAGATGGTTTAATCCTAAGGTTTATGGGAAACAACATTTCCAGGTTTAGTATTGGCCCTTTAGGACTTCCGACTAGACTACTGTGGGCTTTATGAAACGTATAAAATATAAATGATGGGGTTGGCAGACCAATGACAACGTCCTTCTAAAATGAGGACGTTAAAGCTGTAAGTAATTCATTGTGGTCCAGGACACATTTGCGTTCTTGCTGCTGAAAGAATGTAGCTAAATGTGGACCACCTCCAAAGTAGTCTGTGATCAGATTTCAAATACATCCTGAATGCGTTCAGACATGTAGTTCGAGCTGCCTTATCACTTGTGATAAGATCACTCAAAATGTATCTTAGTTCCAGGTTTGAAGAGGGCCAGTGTAACTTATCTTTCTACCTTCTCTTTCCTTCTTCTTCTACATCTTTAAATGCATGAAAAAAAACCATACAGGCTCTAAGAGATGTAATCAGTAGAGAGCAAAATGTAGCATCCTATTTGGTGACCAACATTATCAAGAGAGTGTGAAGAAACCACCGTATTTAATGCCATTATATGATGATTACCCGTAAAAGTGGTAATCTGATAGCATCCCATAGATTTGATTGGGAGATGCAACAATAGACGTGAAAATATTCTCTCTCTACATGTTGACTTTAATCTCTTCTGATGTCAGAGACCTTTATTCATCTGTTCACTTCTCCCCAATCTCCTACTACAGTGTTTTGCAATCCTCCTATTGGAGCTGAGTGAACCACCTCCATCGCATTACATTAAATTGACCCCAACTATTTTAAGGCTTTGAAGCCCTGTAGAGCTGAGTCCAGCTGTCAAGTCAAAATCTAGGTAAACTTCAATCTGTAGTGCCACTCCAAATTATATAGGGCAATAATGCAGAAATGCATTAGTAGCACCACTGAATAAGAAGCAGCATGTGTCACGAACCAGGTCTGGAGGATCCAAAAATGCAGAGACAATAGGGAGCGCTCAAAATCAATAATCATTTTCTTTCTAAAGGTCAAAACTAGGAATTCAATTTAAGCAAAGCTACAGGTAAGGATCAGGCAAACTCTGTAATCTAGAAACAAACGGGATCCAAACTCAAAGACCTCACGAGGGAAAACCGCCAGACTGCTCACGGGGAAGATAATACCATCTGACAAAGGAGGAAGGGATCATGGGGTTTAAATACATGAGGGAGAGGTAGACAATTGGACACAGGTGGGACACGTTAGGGAGAGGGAATAATCAGACACACCTGAGGGACGACAGGTGACAGGACATAGGGAGTAAGACACAGACACAACTTCAAAGTAAAACAGGAAACACTGAATGACCCTAACAGACAGACAATTTATACTACCGGACCTTGACAGCATGGTGGCACTATTATATTCCCTGGGACTTTCTTTGTAGCGTTTGCATGTTCTCCACTACTTTTTTTTTTAACATTTCATCTGGCTGTTCCAGTTTCTGCCAGCATCCAAATTTGTTATGTTAATTCTCTGGTAAGTGTCGTTGATAGGCTCCGGCTTTGGGCTCTGGATTCTACAGATTAAATTTCTCCACATGTATGGTTTAGGTGAAGGGAAAAGTTTTACTAATGATTGTATGTGACAAATCTTTTAATTAAATTGAAAGTCTTATGCTAAATGATATATTTATATATACAATATATGTATATAATAAATGGACTGCAGATACATTATACTTTTCTACATTGGCAAAACAAAGATTTTACAGTTGCTTCACATTCATTAGCACTTGCTCTTTCACTCTCTCTCTCTCTCTCCCTTAGATGGACAAATACAAACTGTAATTAGTGATGTCGGGCCGATATTATCGGTCGATATTAACTTGAAAATGTAATATCGGAAAGTCGGTATAGCATATGTTTGTGCTGGAGGCTTCAGCATTTCCGATTACATGAACACGTCATCGGACGTTTCCCACTTGCGCTTAATGTCGTATAACAACAACAACACGATAGACTCCTGGGTTGCTAGCCGTGGCTAACAAGCTTGCTCGCCCGGTGCATGACGTTATGTCTGTGGTTTGGAAGTATTTCCAAGTGTCCTACGGATATTGAATTTGCAATTTGCAATGGCTACAAAGTGACAGTTATGCGAGGGGGAAACAATGCGACTTCCTTTAATACATCAAATTTGATAACCCACCTCAAGTGGCATCATGTGGAGTTACACGTTACTTTTGTACAGCAAATTGATAAAAAAAAAAAAAAGCAACAGCTGCCACTGAAAAAAACACACAGTTGTCGCTTAAAGAGTCAACTGAGAAAAAGCAAAAATACGTCAAAGACCGGGCAGGAGGAAAGACCATCAATCTGAAAATTCTGGAGTGTATCGCTCTGGATAACCAGCCATTTTCTATCGTGCAAGATGCCGGATTCACCAAACTTGTGGAGTTCCTCAAGCCACGTTAAGCAATGCCCAGTCGCAAGTGTTTCTCAGACGACTGCTTACCCCAATTGTACAGTGTTGTTTACAGCCACGTCGAGAAGTGAATTTCTGGTGCTGTAGCCAGGTTAGCCTGTTGAGTTTGAGTTTATAATTTAATGATTGTATTATAGCTAGTTACAGCCAGACAGTTGTCATACTCATTCATTGAATTTGGACTAAAAGAGGACTATGTTTATTGTTTACTACTTGACTCTGAAGCTGTGTCTTCCTTGTTTTGATGTTGTGTACTATTTGTGAAGAAGTCAAACTTGCCCTAGCTGTAGTGTTGTTTGAGGCATTATGTTCAAAAAGAATGCACTTAAAAAAAATAAACATATGGCAATGCCATATTGGCACTTTTTTCCATAACTTAAGTTGGGATTGTTCTCTTATTTTGCGCATTGTTTACATTTGGAGAGCCATGTTCTATGCATCCAGTGGGGCATCACAATAAAATTAGGCATAATGTGTTAATTCCACAACAGGAGATATGTTATGTTGTTGCCTAATGGTTTTGGTGTAAAAAGCTTGCATATATCGGTATCAGGTGATATTGGAATTGTAAATTGAGAGTGAGGACAATATCAGAATATAGGATATCGGCAGAAAAGCTAATACCGAGCATCCCTAACTCGAATACATCTGCCCAGTAAACTTCCCAGTTGTCCTTGTTCCTGTAATGCTTAGTGGTGACTAAGATGCACTCATACACTGGCCTATGTGGAAAAGATTGATATGAAAAAGACTTTAAAAATCTAAATAATTTGCTGCTAAATTCACACTTGCATCCCTAGAGAATGACTGAATGCTGGAGGAGCTGCACTCTTCCATCACAGTTCAGTAGACATGAGGCCCATCATTCAGCAGCTCAAGTAATGGAACAGGATTTGCAAATGTTATTGCTGCTAAGAGTTATACCACTGTGCATGGTGAGTAGATTGAACCCTCTGTGAAACTAGAAGTCATGTTCCGAATAACACACAGATAAATGACATAACAATAAAGTGGATCTATGTACAAGTGTTGCTGCAGTTTTGACCACATTAGATTTTTATCTTCCCAATGCAACTTAAAACCCAACAGTTTGTGCAATGGTCATGCAACGCAATCTATAGGGAATATCTGTATTATCTGTATTATAATAAGTATTTTATGCTGCGATAGATCTGGAAATAAACAAAATAATATAATAAAAACTGTATAAATTTAAGTGAGAAATCAAATTGTCATGGGATTTTGATCAGTGCCATGAAGGACACCTCAAGGATCTTTATTTTAGTTTATTTATCTTTTTTTCCCAAGGAGTGTGTCATTTCTGTTTGGAATAGAGCTAGACAGGAGATCTGAAGGAACAGGGGGAATATTTAACCAGCATTTATGGCAAAGTTGCAAGTTTATTTTTTATTTCAACTAGTACAGCAGAATGAAAGTTCAGCAATATGTGTAGATTTTATTGAATACTGCTCGTCAAGATTCAGGTTTCACATTTCACAGTTCTCAAAACAACACAAGTCAGTATACTAACAGTAAGACAAGACTAGAGTAACTGTTAGGGTTAAAATTATTTTTACACACCTGTGCCATCACTTCAGCAATCTCAGACTGCAGAAACAAACAAACAAACAACAGAAAATCAAATCAAATCATATCAAATGTTATTTGTATAGCCGAAAATCACAATCTACACATTATCTCACTGGACAAACTGTACGGATGTGACACCCTCTGCCCTTAGACCCTCAAACCGGATGAGGAAAAACTTAAAAAACCCTAAACAGGGACAATAAGAACCACAGAGGAAGGATCTTTCTTCCTAGGACAGACAGACGTGCAATAGATGTTGCTTGCGCAGAACACAACAACATGATAATAACAGTTTACTAAGAATATTTAAAACATTCATGAGTCCCAGAGTCTGTGGAATCTATAAATCCGGATGTATGGGGAGTCTAGTGATCCAGACGCAGGTGTACTCTGTTGGTCCAGGAGTCATTATAGTCCATGAAGCAAGATCTGAGTGTTGCTGATGTACTCATTGAGTCCAAAAGTATGTGGAATCTATAAATCCAGGGATAAGTGAAGTGTAGTGATCCAGAAGCAGGTGTAATCTATTGGCCCAGAAGCCATCTGTGGATCCCAATTTGCCTAGGATCCTAGGAGCCTAGGATCCAAGTCACAGGATCTCCTGTCCTAATTTAAACAGTAGGCGTCAGGCAAGACCACGGCAGCAGCTCCCACTGCAACATAGAAAGACCTGCAGGATGATAAAGCACAAAGACTCCAAGGAAGAAGTAAATTAAGTGTAAGGGTATGGACATTTAGAGGAGCAGAGATGGAGTCCTAGTCAGAGGGGGCATAGAAGAGAGCTCAGTGCGTCATGGAGTGTTCCCCCAGCAACCTAAGCCTATAGCAGCATAACTAAGGGCTAGATAGGCCAGTTCTAACTATAAGTGTTATCAAAAAGGAAGGCTTTAAGCCTACTCTTAAAATCAGAGAGTGTGTCTGCCTCCCGTTCTAAGACTGGAAAATGATTCCACAGGAGATGAGCTTGATAGCTGAAAGCTCTGCCTCCCATTCTACTTTTGGAAATTCTTCTGATCACCAATAACCCTACATACTATGAGCATAAGGTTCTGGATGCGTGATAGGGCACTATGAGCTCTTAAAGATAAGATGGCGTCTGACGGAGACATTGAACCCCCCTCCTAACCCCGGAGGGGAGAGGAAAGTTGGGTACCCGGAGGTCAGAGGTCAGGTCTGGCGGTAAGCGGTAAGCGTATTGCGTCACTTCCTGTTGTTTGTGTCTGGTCGTCTTGCTGTACCTTGCTAACTATCTGAGAGGGTTTTAACGACATTAATTGTTTAACTGCTGTGTATTGAAAGTGTAAACCCTGTACTTAAGCACCCTTTAGCCCGCTCTCATTTTAGTGAATTTATCGCTACTCTTCCAACCGTTCTGTGTCATACTAACCAACTCAGGTATTGTACCTAGCGCACAGCAATGGCTTCTCCCTCTCGTTCTCCTCTCTCTTGCTCAGTGTGTCACATGTTTAGTTATTCCTCTGCCTCATTTAGTGATAATGGTACCTGTACTAAGTGTAGTTTATTTGCTGCGTTGGAGGCGAGGCTGAGTGATTTGGAGGCTACGATGCGCACCTTGCAAACCAAACCAGTAGCTTCGCTAGCTAGCCAGCACCCATTAGCCGGTGCGGGTCGACTGAGAGCAGCTCCCAAGCAGTCGGGAAACCAGGGAAGTTGGGTGACTGTTCGAAGGAAGCATAGTCCTAAGCAGAAGCCCACAGTTCACCACCCACCCGTTCACGTTTCCAACAGATTTTCCCCACTCAGTGACGCACCCACTGAGAAACCAACTCTAGTAATTGGCAGCTCTATTTTGCGAAACGTGACATTTTCCACACCAGCGGCCATAGTCAAATGTATTCCTGGGGCCAGAGCGGGCGACGTGGAATCAAATTTAAAGCTGCTGGCAAAAAGTAAACGTAAATACAGTAAGATTGTAATTCATGTCGGCGGTAATGACGTTCGGCTACGCCAGTCGGAAGTCACTAAAGTTAATGTTGAGTCGGTGTGTGCTTTTGCCAAAACACTGTCGGACTCCGTAGTTTTCTCTGGTCCCCTGCCTAACCTGACCAGTGACGATATGTTTAGCCGCATGTCGTCGTTCAACCGCTGGCTGTCGAGGTGGTGTCCAGCAAACGACGTGGGTTTCATTGATAATTGGCAAACTTTCTGGGGAAGACCTGGTCTAATGAGGAGAGACGGCATCCATCCTACTTGGGATGGAGCTGCTCTCATTTCTAGAAATATGGCCAGATTTATTAGTCAGCCAAATTGACAATTCAGAGTTGAGGCCAGGAAGCAGAGTTGCAGTCTTACACGCTTCTCTGCGCTTCCTTTAGAGTCATCCACCTACAACCCCATAGAGACTGTGTCTGTCCCCCGTCCACATAAATTCACTAAATTCACTAAATCAAATAAGAGTTCACATAGGAACTTAATAAAAATCAACACCACTAATGAGGCAGTTTACAAAGTAAAGAGACTTAAATGTGGACTCTTGAATATCAGATCCCTATCATCTAAAGGTGTATTAATAAATGAGCTTATATCAGATAACAATATTGATTTATTCTGCCTTACTGAAACTTGGCTGTGCCAAGACGAATATGTAAGTCTTAATGAATCCACTCCTCCCAGTCACATTAACACACACATTCCCAGAGACACTGGCAGAGGTGGTGGAGTTGCAGCCATTTTCAATTCTGCCCTATTAATAAACCCTAAGCCCAAACAAAAATTTAGTTCATTTGAAAATCTCATTCTTAGCATTTCCGATCCAACCATGAAAACTCCAATTATGTTTGTTATAGTGTATCGAGCACCTGGACCCTACACTGAATTTTTATCTGAATTTTCAGAGTTTCTCTCAGCTTTGGTCCTCAAAACAGATAAAGTCATTATTGTAGGTGACTTTAATATCCATGTAGACATTGAAAACGACAGCCTTGGTACGGCATTTCTCTCACTATTAGATTCATTCGGCTTCTGTCAGTGTGTACAAGAATCAACACACACTTTTAATCACACCCTTGATCTTGTTCTGACATATGGCATTGAAATTGAGCATTTAAATGTCTCTGCGCAAAATCTGCTTTTATCAGATCATTATCTTCTAACATTTGAATTTCTGCTCATCAACTATAAACCAAGAGTCACTAGTTATTATAGCAGATGCATATCTGAGGACACTGTTGAAAATTTTAAAGAAATTATTCCCTCTGCATTAATTTCAGTGCCATATCCCAAAATAACAGAGGAGTCATATCTTAAATTTAGCCCCTCCCAGCTTGATCACCTTGCCGATTTCACTGCCGGCTCTCTACGTGCTTCACTCGATTCCATTGCCCCAGTTAAAAAGAAAACAAAACCAGTAAAGAGACTAGCTCCGTGGTATAATCTTAACACTCGCAAGTTAAAACAGAAAACTCATAAACTTGAAAAGAAATGGCGTTCCACTAAACTGGAAGAGCCACACATGGCCTGGCAGGATAGCCTTAAAGTATACAGGAAGGCCCTTCGCCGAGCAAGAAAAGACTACTATTCAGCGTTGATAGAAGAAAACAAGAATAAGCCCAGGATCCTTTTCAGCACTGTAGCCAGGCTGACTGAGAGCCATCATTCTATTGAACCATGCATTCCTAGAGCCCTCACCTGTAATGATTTTATGAACTTCTTCAATAATAAAATTAGACTTATCAGAGAAAATATCCTACACTCCACAGATTCCAGTTCAGCAACAGGAATTATAGAGGCTGTTATTAGTCCTGATGTGTGTTTGGAAAGCTTCCATCCAATTGACCTTAAGGAACTAACGACAACATTATCTTCATCTAAATCATCAACCTGTATACTAGACCCCATACCTACTAGGTTGCTCAAAGAGGTTTTACCCCTAATTAGAAATCCACTACTAAACATTATCAATCTATCCCTTGTAACAGGTTATGTGCCCCAGTCATTTAAAGTAGCTGTAATTAAACCGCTCCTAAAAAAACCTACCCTAGACCCAGAAGTTTTAGCCAACTATAGACCAATATCCAACCTCCCCTTTCTTTCAAAGATTCTAGAGAAAGCAGTAGCGAAACAACTATGTGGCTTTCTTCAGTATAATAGTCTATTTGAAGAGTTTCAGTCAGGTTTTAGAAAGCATCACAGCACAGAAACGGCATTGGTAAAAGTTACAAATGACCTCCTCACTGCATCTGATGCAGGACTTATCTCTATACTAGTCTTATTAGATCTTAGTGCAGCTTTTGACACTATCGATCATCACATCTTACTACAGAGGATGGAACACCAAATTGGCATTAAAGGATCTGCTCTAAGATGGTTTAAGTCCTACCTATCTGATAGATATAATTTTGTTCATGTTAATGATGAATCATCAAGATATGACAAGGTTAGTCATGGAGTCCCACAAGGTTCTGTGCTTGGACCATTACTATTTACTCTATATATGCTTCCTGTAGGTAAAATTATTAGAAAGCACTCCATACATTTTCACTGTTATGCAGATGACACACAACTATACTTATCAATGAAGCCAGATGAAACCCATCAGTTAGCTAATCTACAGTCATGTCTTAAGGACATTAAAAACTGGATGTTTCATAACTTTTTAATGTTAAACTCTGACAAAACTGAAGTCATTGTGCTGGGCCCCAAACACATTAGAGACTCATTATCCAGCAACATAGTTAATCTGGATGGCATTGCCTTGGCCTCCAGCACCACTGTCAGAAACCTGGGTGTTATCTTTGACCAGGAGCTGTCTTTTAAATCACATGTTAAACAGATTTCAAGGACCGCCTTCTTTCACCTCCGTAACATTGCTAAAATCCGGCACATCCTGTCTCAACAAGATGCAGAAAAACTAGTTCATGCGTTTGTTACTTCCAGGCTGGACTACTGTAATTCTTTATTTTCAGGTTGCCCTAACAAAATTTTAAAAACTCTTCAGTTAATCCAAAATGCAGCAGCGCGTGTACTGACTAGAACTAATATCAGAGACCATATTTCCCCCATACTGGCTTCTCTGCACTGGCTCCCAGTTAAATTCAGAATAGAATTTAAAATCCTTGTTCTCACCTACAAAGCTATTCATGGTCAGTCACCATCTTATCTTGAACAGCTCATAGTACCCTATCGCCCATCCAGAACCTTACGCTCCCAGGATGCAGGGTTATTGGTGATCCCAAGAATTTCCAAAAGTAGAATGGGAGGCAGAGCTTTCAGCTATCAAGCTCCTCTCCTGTGGAACTATCTTCCAGTCTTGGTACGGGAGGCAGACACACTCTCTGATTTTAAGAGTAGGCTTAAAACCTTCCTTTTTGATAAAGCTTATAGTTAAGGCTGGCCTATCTAGCCCTTAGTTATGCTGCTATAGGCTTAGGTTGCTGGGGGAACACTCCATGATTCACTGAGCTTTCTTCTCTCCCCCCTCTGACTCCGACTCCTTCTCTGCTCCTGTAAATGTCCATATCCTTACACTAACTTTACTTCTTCCCCGGAGTCGTTGTGCTTTACCATCCTGCAGGTTTTTCTAGGTCGCGGTGGGAGGTGCTGCTGTGGTCCTGCCTGATGCCCCCTGGCCACATTAGGAAAGGAGATCCTGTGACTTGGATCCTGTGACTTGGATCCTAGGCTGGATTTCCAAGTGCAAATCGGGACCCACAGATCACAATGGCTTCTGGATCAATAGACTACACCTGCTTCTGGACCACTACACTTCACATATCCCTGGATTTACAGATTCTACATACTCTTGGACTCAGCAACACCCAGATCTTCCTACATGGAGTACAATGACTCCTGGACCAACAGAGTCCACCTGCGTCTGGATCACTAGACTTTCCATACATCCGGACTCATAGAATCCACAGACTCTGGGACTCATGGATGTTTTATGCATTCTAAATGAACTGTTGTTATCATGTTTTTGTGTTCTGTACAAGTGACATTTATTGCACGTCTGTCCGTCCTAGGAAGAAGGATGCCTCCTCTGTGGCTCTTCCTGAGGTTTCTTATTTTCCCTGTTTAGGGTTTTTTAAGTTTTTCCTCACCCGGTTCGAGGGTCTAAGGGCAGAGGATGTCACATCTGTACAGTTTGTCAAAGTCCAGTGAGATAATGTGTAAATTGTGATTTCGGGCTATACAAATAAAATTTGATTTGATTTGATTTGACCATGAATAGCTTTGTAGGTGAGGACAAGGATTTTAAATTCAATTCTGAATTTAATTGGGAGTCAGTTAAATTCAGAGTCAGTATGTGTTCTCTTAAATAAATTAAGAAAACACATAAAGACAATAGAATACTACAATTTACATGTTCACAAAACCATTGAGCTCCACCTTCATTTTTCAAAAGTTATGGCTGTGAAAAATAGATTATGCATTGCTTAGCTTCAATAAGTCTAAATTACAACAGCACATAACTGCCTGCAGTAGCTATTTCCGACTATACTGCACCCTCTGATCCAAGATGCATAGCTAGTGTTTGCTCTGCACTTGTGCAACATACAGTGGCTTGCAAAATTATTCATACCCCTTGAACTTTTCCACATTTTGTCACGTTACGACCACATACATAAATACATTTTATTGGAATTTTATGTGAAAGACCAACACAAAGTGGCACACAATTGTGAAGTACAAAGAAAAATTATACATGATTTTAATTTTTTTTTACAAATAAAAACTGAAAAGTGCAGTGTGCAAAAGTATTCAGCCCCCCTGAGTCAATACTTTGTGGAACTGCCCTTTGCTGCAATTACAGCTGCAAGTCTTTTGGGGTATGGCTCTACCAGCTTTGCACAACTAGAGACTGACATTTTTGCCCATTCTTCTTTGCAAAACAGCTCAAGCTCAGTCAGATTAGATGGAGAGCGTTTGTGAACGGCAGTTTTCAGATCTTGCCACAGATTCTCGATTGGATTTAGGTCTGGACTTTGACTGGGCCATTCTAACACATGAATATGTTTTGTTTTAAACCATTCCATTGTAGCCCTGGCTTTATGTTTAGGGTCGTTGTCCTGCTGGAAGGTGAACCTCCGCCCCAGTCTCAAGTCTTTTGCAGACTCCAACGGGTTTTCTTCCAAGATTGCCCTCCATTTGGCTCCATCCATCTTCCCATTAACTCTGACCATCTTCCCTGTCCCTGCTGAAGAGAAGCACCTCCAGAGCACGATGCTGCCACCACCATGTTTGACAGTTGGGGATGGTGTGTTCAGAGTGATGTGCAGTGTTAGTTTTCCGCCACACATAGCGTTTTGCATTTAGGCCAAAAAGTTCAATTTTGGTCTCATCTGACCAGAGCACCTTCTTCCACATGTTAGCTGTGTCCCCCACATGGCTTCTGGCAAACT
>KV751336.1:3086563-3097299 GCA_001698575.1 Mola mola
GGCCTCTTGGCTGCATCTCTGATCAGTGCTCTCCTTGTTCGGCCTGTAAGTTTAGGTGGACGGCCATGTCTTGGTACGTTTGCAGTTGTGCCATACTCTTTCCATTTCCGGATCATGGATTGAACAGTGCTCCGTGAGATGTTCAAAGCTAGTGAAATCTTTTTATAGCCTAACCCTGCTTTAAACTTCTCCAGAACTTTATCCCTGACCTGTCTGGTGTGTTCCTTGGACTTCATGATGCTGTTTGCTCCCCAATATTCCCTTAAAACAAACCTCTGAGGCTATCACAGAACAGCTGTATTTGTACTGAGATTATATTATACACATGTTGACTCTATTTATTCATTAGGTCAACATTCGATCATTCAGCAATCATCAGGCAACTAATGAAGGCAATTGGTTGCACTCAGAGAAAAGGGGGCTGAATACTTTTGCACACTGCACTTTTCAGTTTTTTATTTGTAAACAAAAATTAAAATCATGTATAATTTTTCTTTGTACTTCACAATTGTGTGCCACTTTGTGTTGGTCTTGCACATAAAATTCCAATAAAATATATTTATGTTTGTGGTCGTAACATGACAAAATGTTGAAAAGTTCAAGGGGTATGAATACTATTGCAAGCCACTGTATATACTTTGCATCCATAAAGAGGTAGGGGAATGTCCTCCTCCCACCCTGCAAGCAGATGGCGAGTTTCTTCTGTGGAACATAATCCATCCACAAAGCTGAGATAAAACAGCTCTAATATTGTAAAATCCTGAGGTTTTATCTGTGCCCTGTTGATAAGACACATATGGCTCAACGTCTGGGGAGGGAGTGAAGAGCATCTGATGTCTGGTCACTCACCGTCTTTTTTTTCTTTTGAATCAGGGTGTGGATTGGTAATGCAGTATGATTTGAATTGGTGTAACTGGAGACATACAAAACAAATTCAAATAAGGCAAACTGCATAAACTTTCTAAACTGGAGTTAAAATCTTTGGCTTAAATCTTGTGTTTTCTTTTTGAGTTCATTTACGTAGTTATTAAGCACATTTTATTTTTGACTCAGTATCAAATTAAGACTGAAGACTAATGCTTTTTCTACCGAAGAGCAAATGCACCACTGAGGAAAATCATGTGGGCTAATAGGCTCTTACAAGTTTTGTACTTGAATATTGTGTAAATGCATTCAGTGTATTATACTATGAATTGTGTCTGTAACTACTGTTACAGTCTATAACACTCACTGCAGTGGCATGCACACAATTTTTCATTCCGATTGAAGATTTCAGGTCAGTTACTTACATCTGCATCTATCAAGACCAGAAGCAGCTTCAAAATAGAAAACTCTGACACAGGGAAAAGTTGATAACGTTTAATCAGGTCAAAGTCAGTAAATGAGAAGGCAGTCAGCACAGGCAAAGTTTTCTAAATTGGCAGTCAAAACTCAAAAGAACAAATGGGCTTGATCTTGCTGACATGGAAGGTTGGGTGGATTCGTAGTGACAAGGGAAGCCACAACATCATAGAAACAGGATTAATCACATTGGAGACAGCAAAAGGTCCAACAAATCTTGGCGCCAACTTATATGATTCTACACGAAGAGGAAGATCCCTCGTAGACAACCAAACCCTCTGACCCAGGACATACAAGGGTACTGGTCTACTCCTCTTTTCTGCTGCTCTCTTACATGCAGCAGAGGTCTTCAACAAGGTACACCTGCCTTGGGCCCAGATTTAATGACATCGACAAACTGTGGCTGAGACAACATGGACCCAAAGCACCTTCTCTACTGCTGGAAAGCCCTGCTGAAAAAAACCTGCTGATACCTAAATTTACGGTGGAATTGAGAAATCTCAGTGGTAGCAGTGGTGAAAGTATTGTGAGCATACTTGATCCAAAAGAGCAACTTTGACCAGGAAATAGGATTTTAAGAGGCAATACATCTTAAACCCATTTCTAATTCCTGGTTTAGTCTTTTAGTTTAATCTTTACATTCAGGATGGTATCCGGAAGTTATACTCACTGTATGACCCAGAAGCTTGCAGAACACCTCCCAGAACTGTGCTGAGACCTGCTGTCCACAGTCAGACAGAACATTACATGGCAATCCATGGTACCTGCACACTTTGGTTAGTAACAATTCTGCTTTCTCTTTAGCAGATGGCAGTTTCAACAAAAGAATGAATCTAGCCATCTTAGAATATCGAGCTACCACTATGTGAATGACCGTGTTACCCTCAGAAGGTAAAAGCAAGATGAAAGATGAGAGAAGACAGAAGAAGAACACTGTGTCTGCACTTTGCTGTGAACCAGAATCCATGGCTTTGGTATTGAACAGTCATACAACCAAGCTGGATATCTGGAACGCCCAGTTATTAAGGTTGCTAAGACTAAGTGGCAAAGTGCCCTCTGAAAGTCTGCTAGACAATGTGAATGCAGCCCTACTACCTGTGCCTTGTATGACCATCACCGAGACTAGCAAGCTGATTTAAGCAACAGCAACAGTGATCCTGGAGATGCTTGGCTACATGTTGAATACAAGCAATAAGGGTCAATACCTGGCATGGAGAAGAAGATTGGAGGAAAAGATCAAGGAGAACAAGGAGAGAGGTTAACCAACTGTCCGAGCAAAAAACAACTACCAAGGAAGTAAACTCTCCATATGTGAGGCACTAGAGACTGGAAAATAGAAGCTCACAGGACTTGCTACCCGCCTGAGAAGATACACTAGAGAAGTAGAGGCCCAGAGGACAAAGAGGATATTCAACATTGACCACTCAAAAGTGTACTCTCAGTGGCAGGGTAGTAGAGTGAGATCAGATCCACCCAGGGTTGAGACTGAACAGTGCTGGAAGACGATATGGGACCATATGGGAGAAAAAAGCATCACAGAACACAAGTGCTCAGGCGTTGGCAGACTTTATAGCAGACCACAGCAATCTGCCAGAAAAAATACTAAATGATCAGCACAATGGTGGGCATCTAAGTAAAGGTCTTAAGAATGAAGAGCTTGACAGCACCAGGCCTTGACATGATCCACAGCTACAGGCTAAAAGGAACTAACTGCACTCCATGAGCACCTGGCAGCACAGAAGAACCACCCGCTAATAGATGGGCCCAGGAAGGGGCTGGTATTGATACCAGTGGAGCCACACTAAGTGTAAAGAGAGTGGAAGAAGACTAGTGAGCATTAGAGTCGCTATCCATGGTGAAACAAGTGGTGATAGGAGCAGCAGAGCTCCAGCAGATTCCAGGGACAGCCTCTTGAAATCTCTGTCCAGAAGCGCGTAATCCTAAGAACAGCTAAAATACTCCACAGAATTAGGCTCCGAATTCTCTGGTAGAGGACCTGAGCTTAAGGGACATAAGACCAACTGCCTGCAGAGGAAGAGTGGGCATATATGAACTGTATAGTTATAGTTGTATGCAACATATTTAACCACCCCTTGACAAATAGCATGTTTGAATGATATTTAATTGAAAAGATGCAAACACAGTCATCCCAAGAATGTTGCAGAACCAGTGGTCTTTTGCAAGGATGAATGTGAGGAAATTACAAATACAAGTCTTAAAAGACTTTTAGTTGGCTACAAAAAGCATTTGCAACATGCGATATCTGCCATTGGGTGGGGGGATCTATGTATTAATGTTTGCTGGTAATATTGTCCTTTTTGCCATATCCTACAGAGACTGAGTTTGCATCCTTTCAATTAAAGAAATTCATTACATTATGCAATTTTTCAAAGGGTGGCCACATTTTTGCATAAACTCTATGACATTGCCCCGCAGCTTGTTGCATCACTTACTCAGTGAGAAAAGGAGACTAATGTGAAGAAGTTTATTGGTTGTTCATGATTCAGGCATGCATTTCACCCACTGTTATAGTTGTTTGGGGTGGGGGGTTTGATTATTATTGATTTACAAGGTCAAAGTGCCTCTTAAGGAAAATCCTCCAGTCAGAGGGCAGGACATGATCCTGGGTGTTATTCTCTCAATGTCAAAGCCAAACATGTCGGGCTGCATATAATTAATTATTTTTACTTACTTTTGACATTCAAGACAGCAAATTCATGGAGTGAGTAAACCACCTTGATCTCCCATTGTGAACAATGAGACAAATCTTCAAAAACAGGCTGAGGAAGAGTTTCGTCCTCCTGATCTGAGGGATGTCCAGTGTAAAGCAAACACAACAGTAGTTTGCATGGAAATCAATGGATTCACCGTAAAGAATTTCTAAAAATAGTATTGGTATAATTACCTTCATGACAGAAATAGAAATATGAGTGAGGACAAGAATACAGGTGATTTAAAAAATATGTCACTTAGATATTAAATCCACAAAAATTGTTTTTTATATACCAAAATAACTGTATTGTATTTGTTAGTTCCAGTATGCGCACAGTCATACCTGACCAAGTACCAATAAAGACCACCAGAATCCATGTTATTTTTTTATTATGCAGAAAGCAATAAAGCTCTGCTTAATTGAATATAATTTTAAAAAATTGTCAGAATGATGGAGATTCGGTTTGGTTAACGTGAAGGCTATAACTGAAATAAGACACTTTTGGAGGCATCGTGATAGGCCACATTATCCAGGTGATCTGATGAACAGAAAGCTAAAGCATCTGTGCGCTTCACTGCAGGGGGCTGTGATGTGTTGATAACATTAGTGCCGACAGGCAAACTCAGTAATCGAGGGACAAAACAAGATCAAACACGAGGACCTCACAAGAAAATAACGCAGGACTGCTCACTGGAAAAGACAAGACAATCTGGCATAGGAGGAAAGGAACACAGGGTTTAAATACACAAGGAAGGAGTAGACAATTAGACACAGGTGAGACATATTAGGGAGGAGAGGTATTCACACACACCTGAGGGAGAAGACTTGACAGGCCATAGGAATTAACACACAAACAAAACTTCAAAGTAAAACAGTAAACACAGAATGACCCTAACAGACAGACCCTAAACCCTGACAAATATCTCATCTCTGAGTCCTTTTTGAGGGAAATGTTAACTAGCCAGGAGATGCTGTCACTTTTCTGTCACTGTAAACAATGCTAAAACAAATAGGTAGAATTAGCAGTTCTGTAAAAGAGGATGATCTGAGTTACACTGTTATCCTTTTATTTTAATAAACTCTGAACTCTGAGAGTTTCAGTGGCAAATTTTCTGTCAAAAACCAGCTTGTGTTAAAAACTGACCTCTACACATAATTCATGTGTATTTTCTGTTGGTCATGGTACTGAAATTGTAAATGAGAAAAGTGTCTGCTTTCAGATCAGTTACCTTTTGCTGAAACCCTTTATACCCACACTTTCCATGTCAGCCTTGATTCCTCATATGGTGCACGAACAGCAAGAGAACATTTTACAACATCTTGCTTGTCATGCTGTCTTTAATGGTGTCAACATGAATCTTATTGACTATTGTATTGTGCTGCTTATTATACAATAATCACATGCACTTATTTTTTTATATTGTTTCTTATTTTAGAAACTAGTTGACCTTCCGAGAATCAGCAACTAGAGTTAGCTACAATTGGAGTTGAATGGTAGACGTGGCTAGTGTTTTATGCGCAGACAATAGGTCAATTCGGAGATATATAAAACTACTGCTGTAATAAAAGTCCAGTGTGTGGCCCTGGTCATGTTCACTTCAGCCTTGCTTAGTGCAGTTGAATTGAACCCTGGAGCATCTAGCCCCTTAATGCAACTCGTTTGGATGGGTGTAAACACCATACGAGACCTTCGGACCAAACAACCGGACTCTGGTTGAAACTGGTGGTGTCATCTGCTTCTAAGTGAATCCTGGAGCACTACTTAATGTGTTTGAACTCCATCCACACCAATCACAGGAAGTGCACTATTTTACAGTTCATTTCTTGTTAATTTACAGTTTCCTGTTTCCTGTTAATCAACTTTATTTGTATTGAAGCTTTCATACAAGAAAAGCAGCTCTTTTGATACGGTCATCTAATTACAGAATGTCTTTTAATGAAACACAGGTAGTAGTAATTTTTTTAAAATAACCCTAAGTGTTCGTTCATATGTTCTGCTGCCAAAGTCTACTAATGTGTAATCCTGAGCAAGAACAACATGAAGATAAACGAATGATGCACATTTATTGCCCCCTTAGAGGGAAAAAAATAATAACGATAATAATAATAATAATAATTTAAATGAATAATATTTTCTATTTTCCTTTATTAAATGTACAGTAATAAAATGTAATTTTTTTAGGATGCACTGAGGCAATGCATCTCACATTGAAGATAGAGCCACAGTGAGCCACCCAGTCTTAAAATATACATCAAATAACTCTCAGCTAATATAATATAATCAATTTCAACTTCTGCAGTCAAAAATGTGAGACACTGTGGTTAGAGGATAACATTAGCGTTGTGACTGCTTTCTCATGACAGGATCATTTGAAATATGCTAAAGTGACTCATGCAGGACACTCTATATAACATTTTAAGGCATTAATATTTGGGGTATATTGAAGTCTTCAGTTATCTACAATATGTTATTTGAGTGCTGGTGTTAGTTTACTTGCACTCTGCTTGCTGACATAACAAAGATGTTTCTCATAACATAATGTGTTTTAGGTAATGGAATGAGTAATAAGTAAGTAAGTAATCATGCGGATGATCCTCTCACACAACACACATCCTTTGAAATAAACAGCAAATAGATTGTTTTATTAGTGTGAAGCAAACCAAAAACATTTAAGTTTTCACTGATAGTCTGCCACTGCAGTTTTATGAGGTCAACAGATGTGAACTATGCTAACACACAACAGCAATGCTCAGTAGCAACTGATATAGCCATAGAGGTTTTTTATTTCAGTGGAAGAAAATTTAACAATACTGATCAAATAAAAGAACTGCAGTTTTCATTCATGAAAGAGAGTGCATCTATTCTTCTCCATCCTGCTCCAAATGAAGTGAAAAAATCCTTTCAGCGATGTTCATTTATGCATAAAGAAAAGCGTCTTCACCACATGGAACAAGAAGATCAGTGGACTGAATATACAGCTTGTAAAGCCAGTTTACAAAGTGCAGCGAATTAAATATGAATCAGGAAATGACACATCTACATGTGTTTTATCTTATAAAAATGTCTACTTTGATAGATTTGAGTCCTCATAAATAGCTAGGTAGCTCATGTGGGCTTTTAAGTCTACTGCCTCGCCCACTGTTGTGCCTTCATAAATGAAAATAATCTTGTTGAAAAAGGAAAAGGTTAGGACATTCCACTGCAATGCTGACTATTTCATTAAGGATTCAAGTATGAGAAGGGCCTTGGTGCCACATTGACAGGTCTTGACCTCTCACCTAGAAGCTGTGGCAAGGATCGAAGCAGCACATGCAGCTCAGGGCATGCTTTCTGCATTTCCATTTTTTGTCAAAAAGATTAGGATCATTGAAGGTGATGTTGGCAAAAAATCTGGTTTGTGGCTGACCTAGCATATAAATCACCAACAACTAAATAGTTCATTGTAACTGCCTGGTTGTGCTACACCGACTCACAGGAGGAAAATAAAGGCTTCTGTTGATAAAGTAAAGAGATCATGGTGTAGGAAATCAAAAATCTTTCTAAAATCGGTCAATCAGTGTCAGATTTAAACATCTCTGAAAATATGATTTTATGGTATGGTATCGTATGGTACCATAGGATTGCATGTTATTATTAAAGTATTGATATTGTTACAATACCTCTTAAAGGAAGAAAAACAAACAGAGTCCTGTAAAACTTAAATAAGTTTGAAATATTTCAATTCAATGATAAACTTGAAAGCACTCAGAAAGCACAGACATCCACGAAAGTTGAACATTCTGCAGAATTACAGATCAAACTGTTGACATTTGTTTTATCTCCCAGTGGTGAAAAATCCTTTTGAAAAATTCCTTAATCCAGACAATGATCTGCATCACCCTCTAAGTCTAATCGATTCTTCTGTAGGCCATGTCCCACTCTCTCTTAAAAATTATATTTAAATCAGTCAGTAGTTTTTTGAGCTATCCTGTTAACAAATAACCAGTAAAATGTACCTGACAGGCTGCTGTCTATACATACTGTATATATCACCCTACGTCCAACACCTGAGGCTGTATACTAAGCGGAAATTGGGAGGCTGAGGACTAATAAGCATCAGAATCAATATCCATGATGAAACAGTAAAGATCCAGGAATACATCAGGAAGATGCTCGGAATAATGACCTGCTAAGTGAATGCATCAGGTAGCAGAAACTTAGTGAGGAAGTGGCAGAGGAACAGGGACCATCATGGAGTGACAAACCCCTGCACGGCATGTACCACCAACAAATAGAGAAAGTGACTAAAACATACCAGGGGTTGGAGAAGGCTGGTCTGAAGTGAAAGCACAGAAACAGTGATCATGGCAGCACAAGAACAGGCCTCGAATTCACACCTCGGGGTCTACCACGCCAGATAGGACTCAAGGTGCAGACTGTGCAAAGATGCCCCTGAGACAATACAACACATAACAGCAGGGTGCAATATGCAGCTAGGTACAGTATACTTGGAGCGCATAACCAAGTGGCTGGCATAATATAAAGGAACAGCTGCGCCAAGTATGGGCTGGAAATCTCAAGGTAAAAATTAGTGACACCTCCAAAGGTGATTGGGAACAATTGATCCTGTGGGATTTCCAGACCGATTTCTAGACTGATTAGATGGTGGTAGCTAATCAACAGATCGTCATGGTGGTTGACAAATAGGAGGATAGGGGAGTAGTGGTAGATGTTGCAATTCCAAATCATTGCAACATCCAGAAGAAGGAACATGAGAAGCTCAAAAAACACCAAGGGCTGAAAGAGGAATCAGAAGGGATGTGGGGCGTAAAGGCATCAGTGATGCCAGTGATGATGGGAGCACTCTGTGCTGTGACCCCAAACTGGGAGAGTAGCTCCAGCAGATTCCAGGAGCAACATCTGAGATCGCCTCTCGGGTCCTTGACTTGCAACTAGCATTGATATGTATCAGCCTCCTGCTGACACCATCATAATTATCACACAGTGGGAGTAAAATTTGAAGGTGAACTGACATGTGGCAGGGCGTAGTTTGGCTTGCGGGGGGGGATCTGTGCTCTCAGACAGCCACTCTTTAGTTAGTTTTTATTGTTACAAAAAGATAATGAAAGGAATGCTCACAACTGACTGGAGGTAGTGGAGATGTATCTGAAATAAATATTTTAGCACTTTCAAAAATGTATCTACAACACTTGATATAAATATTGCATGAAAATTCGCAAATTAATTGCTGTAAAATAAGAAGGGCTATTTAGTGAAAAGTTAAAAAAAAAGCAAAAATCTAGAGCTCTCTTAATTAAGGTTATTCAATGATATGTACTTTTAGTTAATGCATCACATTACACTGAATTTGTAATATTTTCATCACAAGTGGTTTCAAGTAATAATAACAACAAAATAAATAATAAAAAAGGAGAAAAAAAACCAGGACACTGCCACCATTAAATTGCTTTTGTGGAAATGTTTCACAAATTCCAATATAATCATTCATTGTGTGTTGCTTTGGCCAGAGAACTGTAATACAGAAGATGGCAGCAATGGCATTTGAAGAAGTTACCTTGTCCACCACCTGTAAACATAGATTAGTGGCAAAAAAATTTACAAGAGCTTTAAAGAAGCAGCAGGCAGGGCAGTGAGTCTCTCTTTGATGTGCAGATATTTCATCTGCTCTGGCTCCAGCACTCTGTGTGTGAGAGACTGTCACCAGAAGCTGTGCACTGTTGCCATGGTAACATATATTCCAACCTGATGATTGGCATGAAAAACTGACTGTTTCTGTAAGGGCAGAGACACACATGTATATTTCACTACTATGAAGGTGCAAGATGTTTTGGGGTGTGTGTGCGTATGAGTATTGCAAGCTTTGTATTAATTTTCATGTCATATATGTAGATCATTTATGCACCAGTAATGCTATGGAAAATCATTTCAAACCTTTCTGAGATTTCCAGTTAAGTGGCACTTATAAATATAATGCCCTCATGTAAGGAGTCGGTATAAAAAAAATGCACCACTTCCACATCAACCAAATAAAACTGAGCATGTCAACCCTTAAATTAGATCAATCAGATGAATTAATCTTGACATGCTGTGAATAATTATTCATTTTGAGGCTGAATCTTTATACATTTGCATCTCAGAGTGCATTTCTGTAGTCCACTAAACTGAACTGGTTACATTTTCATAATTACAATGCAATAAACAACAAACTTAAAATGAAAAAAAATAAAAATCCTTTGAAACAGGGGTTTATCAGTCATTTTAAATGTTGGGGGTGCTTTAGGGGTGACACATGGGCACCAAAAACTCCTCCTCAGGCCTCCATTCCTCTCCAAAATAAATGTAATGCATATAGAGTGTACATTTCCCCTGACACCTGAATTTATGTAAAATTCATATTTAAAAAAAATATTATTTGTGTTTTTGCTTTCAAGATGATGCTATCTTGGCCGCAGTCTGAATGCAAGTGGTATGATACGAATTTGCGACGATCAGCGTTAAGGGGTTAATTTTCTTTTACTACTCACAGTATTGATCTTTATAAAGTTCAGGCTTTAGTAATTCTTTTTAATTACGTTTTTATTGCTTTGTGTTCATTTTTGTTTATGTCTACATTTGTCTGTGTTACTATCATCTTGTCAATAAAGCATACTGAAGTGCATTAACCCATACTAGCTATAAGCA
>KV751336.1:3098425-3112269 GCA_001698575.1 Mola mola
TACGTGTATTGCTTTCATTGTAGAAATACTGCCGTGGCCATTACCAATCAGTATTACAATTAATCTTCTTAAATCAACTTTCATTTAAAATATCCTAAAATACAAATTCACAGTTAGCATTTCTGATTTTAAAAAGCTTGAATATTTGTTAAAAATTCAGACTTGCTATATTGCATTATAAGGTACAGCTGCTATTTATCAATTTGGCAGCCACAGTGATGAACAAGATCTAACCATGAGACAGTGGAATGACCAAAATGCTTGGTTAAATGATTGGATATAATCTAAAATTTATTATTTTATGTCTGTCAAATATCTAAATCATCATCAGATCCTTTGTAAGTAAACTGTAAAGCATTTACCGACTGGAAGTTAGCTGCCGCCACCAACACTCTAAAAAAGACTGCTCTACAAACTTTTGCCTATAGCGTCTATATTTTTCTACTTTTTATTTTTATTTCATACTTCATACTTTTATATTTTATACTGTTGTATGTCCTATATTTCCTGTACCTGAACATCCTTGCTGCTGTGACGAATTAATTTCCTTAGGGGAGATTAATAAAGTCATTTCTATATTTATCTCTATCTCTAAACCATAGACATATTACCTTAAACACTGCATTGACTAGCCTGATTGTACGTTAAAATCACTGCCATATTGCTAGAGGCATTTTAAAAGTTGCCTCATTCCTGTGCTGCACGGTGCTATGCACACTGTTGCACAATTGAAGCTAGATCCAGAAGAATTACCTTGCTACTGTATCTCAACATTTGACAATTTTGACTTTCTACAGTGTACATAATCTCCACATTCTTTTGTGGTACCTGCCAGTCCAAATGATCAATGGAAAGACATATTATTATGTAATATTTATAGTGCAATTTTGTGCAGAAACAGAGAACTGATGCTGGAAGTATAGAAAATGTCACGAGTCACAAAAATGGGACTCCAATGCAGAAACAGATCAGGTTAAACAATGTCTTTATTTACAAAAAACAAAGTCCAACCAAAATAGTCTGTGAAGATACCGGTAATAATATGCAAAGTACAACCAAAGGAGGAAACGGAGACTGAGCTCGACATTCTAAAAAAAACCTAAAGTAACCTAAAAGTAACAACAGAAGGAAAGAACAGAAAGTGAGCCAGAACAAACAAGCCTGAATCAAAAATCATAAGAAGAAGGGCGAGGCAGAGGCAAGGCTGACTGAGGCATACTGCATAACCTGGACAAAAACAGAGAAAAGACACGATCAAAAACACGAACAAAAAACAGTCACGAGAGACTAGGAAATAGCAGGAATAACTGAAGAAAAGTCCAAGGAGGGTATATATAGTGGGTTGATTGCCAGTAATTGCAGGGCAGGTGTGCCTCGTCAGCCATGGGAGGAGGAGAGCAGAAGCGCCCACTGGGAACAAACCCTGGCACGAGGGGCAGGGGAAGCAGGAGCACAGAGAGCAACAGGGCAGGCAAAACAAAACAGCAAGCAAAAACATAAACCATGACAGAAAGATGACTTTGAATAGCCTAAAAAGCGCCAGGTTTTAAACCGAGGATAGACAATAAGCTCTTTGATGAACTTATAATGTACGACAATATCAGATGGCTGTTCAACCTGATTTCAATATAAAATGACAAAAAAAGCTTTGATTAGGGTAATGTGCTGTGTGTAAATAATTGCTATTGATAGTTTAGCATCTTACTGGGACATAAACAGGAGACTGAAGGGTCATAAATAAGCCTCATTTACAGTGCATAATTATTGTGAGTCCACTTAGAATATTAAATGAGAGATTAAAGTTAAGGAGTTGTTTTTTTTTCTTTTTTTTAATGTTGGCTCCTAAATGTGTGTAATTACACTGTTTTGTGTTTATTTTGTAAGATTTGTTTATGAGAAAATCAGTTTCCGTTTTTGAAAGTTTCAATATCATGCTCCTGAAAAAAAAAAGAGATATGTTTTTCATGGGATATCACTTAAATACATGCTAATAATTCTTTTTGTTTGGCATCATAAAGTAATCTTGAAGTTTCAGACTGTGTTCAATATTAAATACACCTGTACATTTCATCCCATATTTTAAGAGGAAACAGAATCCCTTCACTTGTTTTGGTTAAAATGTCTCAAGCTTTTATCCTCATACAGTATAATATTCAATAATAACATATCAATAATATTCATCAAACCAAATATATATATGACAGGATCTACAGCAATGACGTCGACTTGTCATTCGGGCTAGACAAGTGTAACTGAATGAGGCAAGATGATCACAACTGAAGGGGTTGAACTACCAGAAGGTAACATAGCCAATGTTCAGGACAGATACAAATACCTTGGGATCTCATAGGCAAATGGGAATCATGAAGAGGCCGCAAGGAAGTCAGCCACAATCAAATACCTACACAGAGTAAGACAGGTCTTGAGAAGTCAGCTGAACGGTCAGAAAAAGATCCAAGCCATCAACCCCTATGTCCTATATCAGATACCCTGCTGGTATAATAACCTGGCCAAAGGAGGAGATAGAAGCCACAGATATCAAGACAAAGAAGCTCCTTACCATGCGTGGAGGGTTTCACCCCAAGTCCAGCACCCTGAGGCTGTACACAAAGCAGAATGAGGGAGGCCGAGGATTAGTGAGTGTCAGAGCCAATATCCAAGATGAATCAACCAAGATCCAGGAATACATCAGAAAAATGGCCCCCAATGATGACCTGCTAAGTGAATGCCTCAGGCAGCAGAAACCCAGTGAGGAGACGGAAGAAGAAGAGAGACCATCATGGAGGGACAAGCCCCCGCACAGGATGTACCACTGACAGATAGAAGAAGTGACTGATATTGAGAAGACATACCAGTGGCTGGAGAAGGCTGGTCTCAGGGACAGCACAGAGGTACTGATCATGGCAGCACAAGAACAGGCCTTGAACACAAGATCGATAGAGGGCCGGGGCTACCACACAAGGGGACAGGACAGTGCAGCACATAACAGCAGGGTGCAAGATGCAGGCAGGTAAGGCATATTTGGAGCGTCACAACCAAGTAGCCGGCATAGTATACAGAAACATCTGTGCTAAGTAAGGGCTGGAGGTTCCAGGATCAAAGTGGGCAACACCTCCTAAGGTGATTGAGAACAACCAAGCTAAGATCCTGTGGGACTTCCACAAGTGGGATAAGAAGGCGGTAGTGGTAGATGTTGCAATCCCCAGTGATAGCAACATCAGGAAGAAGGAACACGAGAAGCTTGAGAAATACCAAGGGCTGAAAGAGGAGCTGAAAAGCATGTGGGGAGTAAAGGCATCAGTGGTACCAGTGTTGATAGGAGCACTCGGGGCTGTAACGCCCAATTTGGTAGAGTGGCTCTGGCACTGAGTGGCACTGAGCTATCCAGCTGGAAGAAGCACAAGACCGTCCACCGAGACAGCTGACATAGGGGCCAATTGGGAATTTTTACAAAAGAAATTTCCCAATCGCCTTGTGTCAGCTGTCTTATGTTTCCATCAAGCTTGGGTACTATATCAGAGGGCTGGAAGCCTAAGGGTTTTGTGCAGTATCTTAGCTGTTCCTAGGATTGCGCTCCTCTGGACTGAACTGTCAGATGTTGTTCCTGGGATTTGTTGCAGCCACTCTCCCAGTTTGGAGGGTCACAGCTGTAGCATAACACCGTAGTCTGTAAGATGCGGGAGTTATGATAGTGTGACATCACGGTCGTAAATTGCTGACTGTATTGGCAGCCAGAGTGTACAGAGATGCACAATGTGTTAATAAAGGCTACAACAAGAACATAGTCGTTGTCCGCATCTGACTAGACATAACATTGGTGACGAGGATGGAGCTTCCGTTCTCACCTCTACCCCTGTTCCTCGCTCTGCCGGGTGAGCTGCCGATCCCGATGGCCGAAGCTAACAATGCACTACTAAAGGCTATGCTCATCCACAGCCTGGGCAGCAAGAGACAGTGCATCCTCCACGCTCTTGGACCCACAGAAAAGTATGTGGACTGTGTTACTTTATTGGCCAGACATTTCGCTGCTCCACAGAGTGTTATAGTCCAGTGGAACGTCTTCCACAATGCCGACAGTAGCCGGGTGAGTCAGTCCACCAGTATGTCACTGACCTCTATTTCTGGCTACCCTCTGTAAGTTTGCCCAGTTTGAAGAGGAGCTGATCCATGACCAGCTAGCTGAGCACACAGCTGATCCCAAGTTGCGAGTGAAGCTATTGATGTTGTAGGACGACCTGTTGCTGTCCAAGGCAGTGGAAATTTCCTTTCAGCTCGAGTCTGCTGCCCAGCTAGCATTGCAGCTAAAGGCCTCAGACCCACCCCTCTCACACTGCTCTGCTCAGCTCCCTGACCCCACTCTTCCCCACGACAAGCTTGGGGTTAATGTAGCAGGACACCAGGACGCAGCAGCACGCCAAACATGTGGAAACTGTGTTTTTTTCTCCAACTCCACGCATGCACCAGTCTGCCCAGCCACGGGACAATGATGCCAGTGCTGTGGTAAAGTCAATCATGCTCGTTGTAACGGACCTGCTTTCCAGAGCCACACCTAGCCCTGCGCCAGATGCCACCCAAAACCCCCCAGAGCCGGAACTGGTCCTCATGCTGCACATGCCCCTCCAGGCAGCTGTCTCCGTGCCAGGGCTTCAGGCAGCATCGGCAGTGGATCCTGTACTTACCCAGTTCCGCACATTCATCCGAGAGGGCTGGCTGACCAGAGTTCCGGAAGAACTAGTTCCCTTCCACTGGGTCAAAAGTGACCTCTGCTGCTGGAATGATATTTGTGTGGTGAGAGGGCTATGCACAGTGGTCTTGGCCATGGTTCACAAAGGCCACCTCGGTGTTGTGAAGGTCAAGCTAGAGCATAGTTTAGACTAGGGCATAGCCTGTCATGTGGCAGAATAACCCACAGGGCTATGCGTGTAAACTGGCAATCTACCCGGTTTATCCAGTCAGGTGGCCACTGTTAAGGTCTTAATATTGTTCTGTGCACGACTTTGTTCCAAGCCTAATTGCATTTGTTCAAATGCTTTAAAAATGTGGATAAATATAGCATAACACAGTAGGCTGTAAAATGGGAGAGTTTCGACAGCGTAATGCCATGGTCATAAAGTGCTGGCTCTTTTGGCGGCCAGAGTGTATTCAGATGTGTGATGTGTAATAAAGGCTACAACAAGCACACAGCCGCTGTTCGCGTCTGACTGGGCATAACAACAGCTCCGAGTGTTCCTGTCACCATGGGCAAAACTGATGACCCCACTCCCCACATCCTTTCCAGCTCCTCTTTCAGCCCTTGGTATTTTTCATGTTTCTTGTGTTCCTTCTTCCTGATGTTGCTATCACATGGGATTGCGACATCTACCACTACCTTCTTTTCCTGTTTGTCGACCACCACAATATCCGGTTGATTAGCCATTACCATCTAATCGGTCTGGATCTGGAAGTCCCACAGAATCTTGGTCATTCTCAATCACCTTTGGAGGTGTTGTCCACTTTGATTCTGTAACCTCCAGCCCATACTCGCCGCAGATGTTCTTGTATACTATGCCAGCCATTTGGTTATGGTGCTCCAAGTATATTGTACCTGCCTGCATCTTGCACCCTAATGTTATGTGCTGCACTGTCTCAGGAGCATCTTTGCACAATCTGCACCTTGGGTCCTGTCTGGTGTTGTCGACCCTGGTGTCGATCGATCTTTTGTTCAAGTCCTGTCCTTGTGCTGCCATGATCAGTGCCTCTGTGCTGTAATTGAGACCAGCCCTCTCCAGCCACTGGTATGTTTTTCAGGATACCAGCCACTTCCTCTATCTGTCAATGGTACATCCTGTTCAGGGGCTTGTCCCTCTCTTCCTCTTCCTCCTCCTCACTGGGTTTCTGTTGCCTGAGGCATTCACCTAGCAGGTCATCATTCGGAGTCATCTTCCTTATGTATTCCTAGATATTTGCTGTTACATCTTGGATAGTGGCTCCGACACTCACTAATGCTTGGCCTCCACCTTTCCGCTTAGTGTACAGCCTCAGGTGCTGGGGTGAAACCCTCCATTCATGGTGAAGGATCTTCGTTGTCTTAATATCTATGACCTTTTTCTCCTCCTTTGGCTAGGTTATTATACCAGCAGGGTATTTAATCAATGGCAGGGAATTGGTGTTGATGGTTCGTATCTTGTTCTAACCATTCAGCTGAATTTTCAGGACTTGCCTTGCTCTATGTAGGTATTTGGAAGTGACTGATTTCCTTGTAGGCTCTCTTAATGATTTCCATTTGCCTGCGGGATCCCAAGGTATCTGTAGCTGTCCTGAACATCAGCTATGTTGCCTTCTGGTAGTTCAGCCTATTCAGTCGTGATCATCTTGCCTCTCTTTGATATCATCTGGTTACACTTGTCTAGCCCGAGCGGCATTCTGATGTTATTGCTGTAGATCCTTGTGGTGTGGATCAGTGAGTCAACACCTCATTCACACTTCGGATGCAGCTTGATGTCATCCATGTGGCTGGTGGAAATGGTGGTTCCATTTCTGAACCGGTATCTGAAGCCACTCTGTTTGATGATCTGCCTGAGGGGGTCAGCCCAGTTCAGAACAGCAGGGGGGAAAGGGCATCTCCTTGGTATATGTAGCAGTTGATGCTAACTTTGGCAATTGCCCTACAAGTGGCATCTAGAGGTGTCTTCCATAGCCCCATCAAGTCATTGATGAAAGCTCTTTGTGTCCTGTCGATCTTGTACAGCTCCAAGCACTCCAGTATCCATATGTTTGGCAATGAGTCACAGGATTTCTTATAGTCAATCCAGGTAGTAAAAATGGTCTATAATTTTCTGTCATTGAGTGTATCATTTCACTGCTAAAAGAAAACGCAGACTCACTGCCAGCTGTAGTGTCTAACTATTTTGATTTGTAGAATTTCATTATTTTTTCTCAATGATTGTCATTTTAAGTACTTAAATGAATAGAATTCATTGAATAGAAAAGCTTTCATCAAAATAACTTAAATTTAAACGTTAGTGCTTTTTGATGTTTTGCAGCAGCAGGACATCACAGCCAATGCAGTGTCTACATTTACATGTATATGCTACGAACACTTACACTGAGGCGTCTGGTAGAGTGGTCAACAGTGGACTATACCACTGTGAGACATGGGGGGGAAGCCAATCTTTATAACCCTAAAAACATATAGTTTTGCATCTACGATTAGCACTAGTTAGCATTAGTGTTTCAGGAAAATTGCATTAAAAATATCTTTATTGAAACTGAAAAAGTGAAGATACTGAATTGATCCTGATTCATAAGAAAATAGGATAGAAGGCCTATTCTAAGGCCTATTCTCCTATAATAAGTGAACTGCATTAACTGGCACTGGAATCTAAAATACTCTGGATACTATCATGAATATGCAAGCACATATAAGGAAGCTAATTTACCTAGCTAATCAACCTCTGAAGACGCTGTCTGTACTTTGGAGAGAGCCAACACTTGAGTGAATTTTAAAGCCTCATTTAAGGCATGGTCTCTTCTCATAAAGTAGCATTGCACATCACTGGGTTTCAAAGGGAGACATGCTTAGACATATATACATGCTCACATTCACACACACATGCACACAAGCACACAAACAGTACATAAGGCTTTCTGAGCATGTAAATTGGCATTACAAGTGCATCGCAGAAACTAAGAAACAGCCGTGGGGGTTTGAGGTACCCTTCTTTTCAAGGAGAGTTAATTAATGGGATGTAAGCATATGTGGAAATCAAAGGTGGGATGAAGGGGGTCTGGCCCAAACCTTCAATGCAAAAACAGAAATGCCCCCTAAATATCCATATCTTTGGATACATAGAATACATATAATTTTGAATCAGTATCAGAAGAATGTTCTCTCTTTGTCTGTGTGGGTACTCTGGCTTCCTCTAGTCCAGTCCAAAAACATGTAAACTGGGCATGGATGTGCTAAATGCCATGCAAAAAGAAAAAAAAAAAAATGTTTTGATTACACAATATGACTTTAAGAAACATTTGGCCATGCAAGACTGTTTTGTTAGTAGGATAAAATCATTAAAAAGAATATATATATTAAAAAGCAATATTATCCAAGTTTAAAGATAGCATTTGGAAGTGATGCAAAGTATTGATCTTAGTGTTGATCTTTCCATCCCTAGGATTGAGTAACATTTTAATTATTTAAAGCTATTACTACATCAAACATATTTACATTTAATAGTGATTTTACACCACTTGAATTTCAAATCAGTCTCAGCAAATAAACCATAAATAAAACCCATACACCATATGCATCTGTATTCTTCAAGGTCATACTGTATATTGTATTAGTGTATATTGTACTGTATTATTAGGTGGTCACATTTATTGTCTCTTAGCAATTTGGGTGCAATTACTCTCTAATTTTAGTCATTGTAGTGCAGCGTTGTTTTTAAATGACCCAGTATGTATTGTGTTGTAACATACCGACCTAAAACTGTGGGTTTTGAGACAGTGACTCTTTCATCAGTTTCTGACCTCACTGAGTCTGGACACAGTGATGTATACAGCCCATCTCACTCCTTCACATATTAAAGTAAAAAACATTTACCTGTGTTTTATCCCACTTTCTTCTTAATACATGTTAATCTAACTTCTTATGTGTTGTGATCACTGGATAAATGATAAAATGCAGACCAGGTAATGATAACGCCTGGGATCTTGGGTGCTATGCCTCCACTGGGGCTTTGCAGATGGAGGCCTGTGTGTTTCAAGTTTAAATCAACTTGGCTGTTCTGTGAAAGGATACTTGCTTACTCCTTGGGTGCAATAATTAGGGAATACTTTAACAGTGGCATGCAGTCACTTTCGTGCTGCTGGGTCATCTGTGATTTACAAAGTCATTGGCGCATAATGTGCCAGCTGGTACATGTTTATTTTAAGAAATTATGTTATCAGTACAAAATAGAGTGTTGAATAAAATATTTGTTTGCCAAAATTAAATTAAATTTATCATTGTATTTTTAAAGAGAGAGAGAAAAAAATGACGTAATTTAGATATACAGTAATTAACAATGGGTCCTTTTGATATGTATATTTAGGTTTATACAACAGCTATTTCCTTTTTGAACTTTGCATCTCTTGTTTGGAACTCTACTCTTGTAAGGAGTCCACACATGCCTATGATAAGACCTGAGAAATAAATCCAATTTAACTCTAGTGAGTCATCTATATATGGCACTAAATAATGCCAAAACACCGGCACACCAAGGCACTTGTGCCAAGGCACTGTAAGATTACTTTTTGACCAGGGCTGTCACAAAGAGGGTGCGAGGCCCTGTCCAAACTTGACCTTTGAGTCCCTGCTCATGTGCACGTGCATGACTTGCAGTCACAAGCATATAAATATTCTAGATGACTACAAAAGTGCTCTATAATTACAGGACATTTACCATTTTACTGTTGGATCTTAAAAACGGCAATTAATTATAAAACCCTGCGACCCTCAATAGGATAAGCGGTAGAAAATGAATGGCTTTACATCGTCTGTACTGCAACAAAGAGGTGCACAAATAGTTTTTAATACATTTGAAGTTTATAAAGCATTGTCTTAAAGGCATTGTCAACAGGATTGTGCAATCGCAGAGTTCCTGCTAGATTTCATCAATTCAGCTGCTCCAGACTCTTTAGATTACTGGGTTGTGGCCTCTTGTGAACAAGGGTGATATAGGATGACTTCTACAGCCCTGGAATCCTCCCCTGTCACAGCCTCAAGTTGAAGACAAGTTGAAGTGGCTCATTCAGCTCAGCGGGAGAGGTCCTGAGTAGTCTTCTGCACACACTGTCTTGGCCAGCTGCTCTTTGGGGACAGAATCTCTCCATTAACATGGACCCATATTATTATCTATTTATCCTAAGTATACAGTTAATGAAAGTTATTAAATTTCTTAAAGCTAAAAATCACTCTTACTCTCCCAGGCATTTAAGACAGCTCCTGAGGTCAGAGGAGACAGAGACATGGTGAACCTTCCAGAAGAGGAAGAATGTGTTTAAATTGTTTGATGATGTGCACTAAACAGTTAATCTGATGATATCGCTTGGATATAGGAGGCAACTTTAACACAGACTAAGAGATTGATGTTATGTTCACATAATGTTGCACTTACCAGCAGTGATTTCAGTGCAGCTTTTGGAAAGAATATTTTGCCAGTCAGATGATAAGCGAATACAGGAGATATGCAAAGTGTTCAAAAATCTGGAGACGTCCTCCCATGGCTTTTTCTTCTCAGCGATAGTTAACGTGGGGCTGAACTTGCCTTTTATTATATGTTTTCTTTCTTCAATCAAGTATACAAGTCGCAATGATTCTTCCTCTCTCTGGTTAGGTTATTTTTAAAAAATCCTTCGTGGCTATGGTCACATTATTTAATTTTAGGCTTTAAATAGAAAAGTCAGTTAACAGCAAACCAGTTTCAAATTTGTAATCAAGAAATGTTGGGAACAAAATGGAAACTGTCTTTCATTTCCTATGTAAATAATAGAATTTATTCCTTTGGAAATTATTAATTGTTGTATGAGTGTTGAATGTCAAATCAAATCAAATCAAATCAAATTTGTATAGCCCAAAATGACAATTTATACATTATCTCACTGGGCTTTGACAAACAGTAGTCACTGAGTCCAAGACTATGTGGAATCTATAAATCCAGGGATATGTGACGTGTAGTGATCCAGAAGCAGGTGTAGTCTATTGGTCCAGAAGCCATTGTAATCTGTGGATCCCGATTTGCACTTGTAAATCAAACCTAGGATCCAAGTCACAGGATCTCCTGTCCTAATTTGAGCAGTGGCCATCAGGCAGGACCACAGCAGCGGCTCCCACCACGACCAAGAAAGACCTACAGGATGATAAAGCACAAAGACCCGGGGAAGAAGTAAAGTTAGTGTATGGATATGGACATTTAGAGGAGCAGAGATGGAGTCTGAGACAGATTCAGATTCAGAATACTTTATTTATCCCCGAGGGAAATTGTTAAAAGGAGTCAGAAGAAGGAAGAAGAAGAGGGGGCAGAGAAGAGAGCTCAGTGCATCATGGCAACTTAAGCCTATAGCAGCATAACTAAGGGCTAGACAGACTAGCCCTAACTCTAAGCTTTATCAAAAAGGAAGGTTTTAAGCCTACTTTTAAAATCAGAGAGTGTGTCTGCCTCCCAAGACTAGAAGATGGTTCCACAGGAAAGGAGCTTCATAGCTGAAAGCTGTGCCTCCCATTCTACTTTTGGAGATTCTTGGGATCACCAATAACCCTGCATCCTGGGAGCATAAGGTTCTGGATGGGTGATAAGGTACTATGAGCTCTTTAAGATAAGATGGTGCCTGACCATGAAGAGCTTTGTAAGTGAGGACAAGGATTTTAAATTATATTCTGAATTTAACTGGGAGCCATTGCAGAGAAACCAGTATGGGGGAAATATGGTCTCTGATCTTAGTTGTAGTCAGTACATGTGCTACTGCATTTTGGATTAACTGAAAAGTCTTTAAAACCTTATTAGGGCAACCTGAAAATAAAGAATTACACTAATCCAGCCTGGAAGTAAATAATGTGTGAACTAGTTTTTCTGCATCTTGTTGAGACAGGATGTCTCAGACTTTAACAATGTTACGGAGGTGAAAGAAGGCCATCCTTGAAATCTGTTTTACATGTGAGTGAAAAGACAGCTCCTGGTCAAAGATAACACCCAGGTTTCTGACAGTGGTGCTAGAGGTCAAGGTAATGCCATCCAGATTAACTATGTTGTTGGATAATGATTTTCCAGTGTGTTTAGGGCCCAGCACAATTACTTCAGTTTTGTCAGAGTTTAACAATAAAAAGTTATGAGACATCCAGTTTTTAATGTCCTTAATACATGTCTGGAGATTAGCTAATTGATGGGTTTCATCTGGCTTCATTGATAAATATAATTGTGTGTCATCTGCATAGCCATGAAAAAGTATGGATTGCTTTCTAATAATATTACCTAAAGGAAGCATGTATAGAGTGAATAGTACTGGTCCAAGCACAGAACCTTGTTGGACCTCCGTGACTAACCTTGTCATATCTTGATGATTCATCATTAACATGAACAAAATTATATCTATCAGATAAGTAGGACTTAAACCATCTTAAAGCAGATCCATCCATCCATCCATTTTCTACTGCTTATCCTGTTAAGGGTCGCGGGTTGGGGCTGGAGCCTATATCAGCATCTTTGGGCGAAGGCGGGGGACACCCTGGACAAGTCGTCTCTTCAGTGCAGGGCTGACATATAGAGACAAACAACCATCCACACTCACATTCACACCCACGGGCAATTTAGAGTGACCAATTAACCTAACCCCCAGTCTGCATGTTTTTTGACTGTGGGAAGAAGCCAGAGTACCCGGAGAGAACCCACGCAGCCACAGGGAGAACATGTAAACTCCACACAGAAACGCCGTGACTCGGAATTGAACCCAGGAAAGCAGATCCTTTAATGCCAATTTGGTGTTCCATCCTCTATAGTAGGATATGATGATCAATAGTGTCAAACGCCCCACTAAGATCTTATAAGACTAGTACAGAGATAAGTCCCTCATCAGATGCAGTGAAAAGGTCATTTGTAACTTTTACCAATGCCGTTTCTGTGCTGTGATGCTTTCTAAAACCTGACTGGAAGTCTTCAAATAGACTATTATCCTGAAGAAAGCCACATAGTTGTTTAGCTACTGCTTTCTCTAGAATCTTTGAAAGAAAGGGGAGGTTGGATATTGGTCTATAGTTGGCTAGAACTTCTGGTTCCAGTGTAGGTTTTTTTTACGAGCAGTTTAATTACAACTACTTTAAGGGACTGGGGCACATAACCTGTTAATAAATACAACAATTACAACAATAAATACAACCTTCCAGGAACCATCACCTTACCGTGATGGAGGGGTTTGGGTGTCCTAATGATCCTAGGAGCTATGTTGTCTGGGGCTGTTTGCCCCTGGTAGGTTCACCCACGGCAAATTGGTCCTAGGTGAGGGGCCAGACAATACGGTTCAAAAGACTTCTATGATGGTGACTGACAACGACTTGTGCACCCTGCCCGGAGGGGTACCGAGACCCCGCCCTGGAGCCAGGCCTGGGGAAGGGGTCCGTAGGCGAGTGCCTGGTGGCTGGGCCTTTGTCCATGGGGTCCGGTCGGGCTCAGCCCGAAAATGACACATTGGTTCATCCTCACCTGGGCCCACCACCCACAGGAGGAGCCATAGAGGTCCAGTGCTATGTGGATCGGCTGGCAGTCAAAGGCAGGGGCTTTGGCGGTCCGATCCCCGGTTGCTGAAGCTGGCTATCGGAACATGGAATGTTACCTCTCTGATGGGGAAGGAACCTGAGCTTGTGCAAGAGGTTGAGAGATACCGGCTAGATATAGTCGGCCTAACTTCAATGCACAGGTCGGGTTCTGGAACCAGTCTTCTTGAGAGGGGTTGGACTCTTTTCTATGCTGGAGTTGTCCCAGGTGGGAGGCAGAGAGCAGGTGTGGGCTGATTAATAGCTCCCCGGTTCTCAGCCAATGTGTTGTTTACTCTGGTGGATGAAAGGGTTACTTCCTCACACCTTTGGGTTGGGGAATGGGTCCCAACTGTGTATGCGCCAAATAGCAGTTCAGAGTACCCACACTTTTTGGAGTCCTTGGAACAGGTGTTGGAGAGGGCCCCTACTGGGGACTCCATTATGCTACTAGGAGACTTCAACACTCATGTGGGCTATGACAGTGAGACCTGGAGGGGTGTGATTGGGAGGAATGGCCTGCCCGATCTGAACCCGAGTGGTGTTCATTTATTGGATTTCTGTGCTAGTCACAGTTTGTCCA
>KV751336.1:3112440-3134627 GCA_001698575.1 Mola mola
GAAGCCGGACAGACCAGGCAGGCCCAAGCGAATAGTGAGGGTCTGCTGGGAACGTCTGGCTGAGGACCCTGTGAAAATGGTCTTCAACTGAGCTTCAGCCACATCCCAGAGGTAGTGTGGAGCATGGAATCTGAGTGGGCCATGTTCCGTGCTGCCGTTGTTGAAATGGCCGCTCGAAGCTGTGGTAGCAAGGTCACTGGTGCTAGTCGTGGCAGTAACCTCAGAACCTGTTGGTGGACATCAGAGGTGAAAGGGACCATCAAGCTGAAGAAGGAGACTTACAAGGCATGGCTGGCTTGTGGGACTCCCGAGGCAGCAGACAGCTACCGGCAGGCCAAAAGATCTGCGGCTCGGGTGGTCAGTGAGGCAAAAACCCGGGTGTGGGAGGAGTTTGGTGAAGCCATGGAACAAGACCCTAACCCTAACCCTAACCCTAACCCTAACCCTAACCACCAACACGCATTCCGAGGAAGAGAACTTTGTGGTGGGCTCTCTCATCGTCGAGGTCGCTGGGGTTTTCAGTGCCCCGGGGGTCAATGAGATTAATTTCAAGCTCCTCAAGGCTCTGGATGTTGTAGTGCTGCCTGGTTGACAAGCCCCTGCAATATTGCATGGATATCGGGGACTGTGCCTCTGGAGTGGCAGACAGGTGTGGTGGTTCCCCTTTTCAAGAAAGGGGACCAGAGGGTGTGTTCCAACTACTGGGGGATCACACTCCTCAGCCTCCCTGGGAAGGTCTACTCCAGGGTGCTGGAGAGGAGAGTCCGGCTGCTAGTTGACCCTTGGATTCAAGAGGAGGAATATGGCTTTTGTCCTGGCTGTGGAACACTGGACCAGCTCTATACCTTCGCAAGGGTACTGGAGGGGGCATGGGAGTTTGCCCAACCAGTCCACATGTGTTTTGTGGATCTGGAGAAAGCTTATGACGGTGTCCCTCCAGGTGTCCTGTGGGGGGTGCTCCAAGAGTATGGGGGAGGTGGCCTTTTGTTACGGGCCATTCGATCTCTGTATTATCGGGGCCAGAGCTTGGTTCGCATTGCCAGCAGTGAGTCAGACCTGTTCCCAGTCAGGGTTGGTCTCCGCCAAGGCTGCCCTTTGTCACCGGTTCTGTTCATAATTTTTATGGACAAAATTTGTAGGCGCAGCCAAGCAGCAGAGGGAATCACTTTCTGTGGCCTCCGGATTCCGACTCTGCTATTTGCAGATGACGTGGTCCTGTTGGCCTCATCGAACAGTGACCTCCAGCACGCACTGGGACGGTTTGCAGCCGAGTGTCAAGCGGCAGGGATGAGGATCAGCACCTCTAAATCTGAGGCCATGGTTCTCAGCCGGAAAAGGGTGGATTGCCCACTTCGTGTCTGGGGAGAGTCGCTTTCCCAAGTGGAGGAGTTCAAGTATCGTGGGGTCTTGTTCAGCAGTGAGGTAAAAATGGAGCGGGAGATTGACAGAAGGATTCGGGCAGCGGACGCTAAAGCGGTCTGTTGTGGTGAAGACAGAGTTGAGCAGAAGGCAAAGCTTTCAATTTACAGGTCAATCTAGGTCTCAACTCTCATTTAAAAAACAAGCCAGCTGATGCTGCAGGGGTTAAACGGAGTGCTCTAATATCCGGATGCAGTTGTGTGATAAAAGGCAGATGTTCAAGCCACTAATTTTCTCCTCTGGGAGAACCCAGATGTACTGCTCTATGATAAAGCACTGTACATTACCATGTGCTCACGAATTCACAGCAGCGTCACATGACATTTAAATGGCTCTTTCTTTAGGGTCATTACACCTCTTGATTCTGTCACATAAATTTGATGACATCAAACATCAGATGAGACTCCCTTAGAATGATATATCTTAAGTTTATTCTTTTTGTTTATCCGTTTTTGTTGACCTGCAAACTGGAGCATGTACTGCAGGCTATAATCACATCACATCCACATGTGAGATGTCAGTGTTGTCATTTAAAGTGGTACAAAATTAAATATTTTGATATCGGTTGCTTTGTCATAAAAGGTTCTCTATGAAATATTGCAAAGATACTTAGAATCTCATGTAGTTTAGGCATGAGCAGCATTCAGACCATACATTTTTACACAGTTTTCTTGATACTTTTTTAGGCTTTTTAGCTATGTCAACTATGTATATACTGTATATATATATATATGTATATGTCCCCCAATGATGACCTGCTAAGTGAATGCCTCAGGCAGCAGAAACCCAGGAGGAGGAGAAGGAAGAAGAAGACACACCAGTGGCTGGAGAAGGCTGGTCTCAGGGACAGCACAGAAGCACTCATCATGGCAGCACAAGAACAGGCCTTGAACCCAGAGTCTACAACACCAGACAGGACCCAAGGTGCAGACTTTGCAAAGATGCCCCTGAGACAGTGCAGCAGGGTGAAAGATGCAGGCAGGTAAGGCATACTTGGAGCATCACAACAAAGTAGCTGGCATAGTATACAGAAACATCTGTGCCGAGTATGGGCTGGAGGTTCCAGGATCAAAGTGGGCAACACCTCCTAAAATGATTGACAAAGACAGAGCTAAGATCCTGTGGGACAGATCCAGACCAATAAGATGATCAAAATATTCATTTTCATTTTTCATGGTAACTGCTCTTTATTAAATATCTCTTTTTAGGTCACCATGACAAACTCTTAAAGTTCAATTTTAGTATTAACACGACATTAATTTCTGGCAATATTTTTCAATATCCTAATGAAAATCAAGTGTCAATGAAATAATGAGCATTTTGGAATGAGATAATAAAGAAGCTGTAATATTAAATAGAATGTTTTGTGCTAGATGACAAAATGGAATTTAATTAGAAACGCATGTAAGAATAAATTTCATACTGATATAATACCCAGGTGCGTGTAATGTTATTAATTATTTCTTTGGATCCCTATTTATACTAAGCAGCAGCCACTCCTGGTGTCCAAAATATTTATGAGATAAGGAGCTCAGGGTAGCTAAAAGGAGCTACAGTGAGAAACTTCTCTTTTTTTGGTTTTTGAAGACGTTTCACCTCTCTCCTCGTTTCACCAGCTCATCAGCTCATTCAGCTGTGCATTTAGGGGGTGAGGGGGGTCATTAATGAGTCACACCTCAAAATGACTCATTAATGAACTACACTTTTATTTGTGAACATGATATGCAAACACAGAGAGGGACAACAACGCAGGTCACCACCTCCAAGACCCTACCAGAGGTTAAATACTGTGGATTCTGCACCAATGTTTAGAACTGAAGAAGCCTTTCAGATGAGAGGTTAAAAGTCTTCAAAAAGGGAAAAAGACCCCAACCAAACAAACAGAACTTGAGTTGTGTTTTGGGTGTCCGTCTACAAGAGAACAGCATTTGCAGTGCTTGAAAATGGAACAATATGAAAACGGGCTCCAGAGTGTAAAGATTTGATAACGCAACATTTTGAAAACGGTCATGTGCGCTAAAGTTGGTCAATTGTTTTCACTCGCTGTAGTACCTATGTTTTTTGGTTTTTTTTATTGCAATGAAAAAAGTGTGTATACGCATGCTCGTGTTTCAGTTAAACACAAAATCACACCACCAGCTACTGGCCTAGCAATCATACGGCAGCGTTTCTGGTGTTTCCTGCGGCCTTGTTAGCACGGAGATCGTTTTCAAAACGTTGGCGTCTGCACGGTAAACTATTGAAAAGGCCGACTAAAAACAAAACAGATCGTTGTCGAGTAAATGGGGAGGCCTGCAACTCTGTAGGTATCACAGGAGACCATCCCCCCACCCAGTTGAAAACCTCAGTCTGGCTGATGACCTGAATGTCTTCTCCTGCAGGTTTAAGAAGTAATCTTTCACACCTCTCACCCACACAAAAGAACTACCTGCACACCCTGCAACCTCCCCCCGCCTCCCTTCAGGACTTCAGGAAAAGCCCCCCGACACCACACCCACTCAACATCCTCAACAAAACAGTGTCTACTGTGGACACCTTCAGGTTTCTGGGGTCCATAATTTCTCGGGAAGTGAAGCAGACCTCCCACATAAACAGTGAAGGCCCAGCAGAGGTTGTACTTCTACAACATCTCAGGAAGTTTAACCTGCCTCAGGAGCTGTTTAAACTCCTCCCCTCCTCCCCACCAAAACCTTGTACAGACAGTTTCTTTAACCAGGCTGTCTCTCTGATAAACTCCTACTAGTCACAGAGGGGCAATAAAATTTCTTTGCAACATTTCCACACATCTTCAATGTATCTACTGTTCAAAATGCATACCTCTTATAATTGCACTAATCGTCTCCAACATTGCACTGGTCAGAGACTTGTATATATTGTTCTAATTTTCTTCTTGTACATATTGTACTGTCTTTAGTTCATTCTTTTTTAACCTCTATCTTTATTGTCTTTATTTTTAATTTATTCTGCTTTGTGCATTTTCTTGTAAATTGAAAGCAAAGGTGAACCAGAGTCAAATGTCTTGTTTGTATGTACAAACTTGGCCAATAAATATGATTCTGAGTCTTATAACAAAATCTGCATGATAACTTGTATAAAACTTTATGACTTGAGCAACATTTACCAATGCAACTGTATTCCATCTAATTTACAGATTTTACTGCATGCATTAGTGCTTTGCACAGTATTGTTTCAGAGCAATCTGACCAAAATACTGGTTATGAGAACACTGCTACATTGATAGAATGAAAATGTGACATAATTCACATGAGAACATATTTGAATCTACAGTACTTAATTCAAGGAACATGTAGTCAGTGTAACATATTAAATATTCTTTCAAATCAAATCTAAAATTCCCACTGATAGGTTGTATCAGCTGCATTTTCATCCCAGTGTTTATACATATTGCAGTACGGACAATTTAGATACAATTTATTGTATTTAATGTGTTAAACACACATAGCAATGAAAATAGCTATATCCTTTGGACTGAATAGAATGATTGGATTGGCTTATTTCAGGCCTTCCATAACTACAGTCACCAGATTTGTTTTGTTTCCTTTTATCTTTTAGTGGATTAAATAAATTATGACAATATTAAGACATTTTGTACAAACCCAACAAAAATGCTCCCAAAATAATTTATCCTAGCTTAAATCTATGTGGAGTTTACAGTATCTTTGGCAATCCTGCTACTGAAGCTAAAGCAGGTGACCACTCCAAGTACTTTAGGCTCAACTGACTGAATTGTGCTGCTACTGGTGATACATAATCAGCTTTCACAGAATGTGTCTCACCACATGAATTAACAAAGCCATTTTGAAAGCCTGCAGCACTCTAATCAGGACCCACCAGCCTGGTAGGAATACTCATATGTGTCACCACAGGGCTATACAAATACTGCATCATGACTGATATTTCATGTCAACTCTAAAGCTTAGTTGACATTGGAGCAACATAAGTTACATTATATGCCACACTGAACCTAGTTAGTTTACTTTAACTATTTTTTACTTTAATATTTTTATTTTGACCATTGGTAAACATGCATATGTCTGTCTTTGTCCTGCTTCTGGGTTTAAATCCCACCCTCTGCTGAGCCACTATCTGTTGAAAATTATTTTAGTTTTTTGTTGCCTGAATTCTGATGCTTCACATGCCACATTCCATGAGGAAATATTAATTTAACCAAAAAAAACAAAACATAAATCAAGACATCACCACAAAAGAGCTGAGATGAGTTGTGAAAGTGGTGGTGGAGATATTTGGAGATATTTGATACTGATAGGAATTACCTGTAGGGATCAAATAAAAATATTGTGGAAAACATATAGACCAATGTTTAGATAGAACAAGAAATTAAATATTTGATGTCTGATTATTTTTAAGTGACATAAATATTATTTTTTGAGAAGATAGTGAAGGAAATTGCAGAATTGAAAGAAAAACAGTAAAAAAAAACCAAAACAAAACATGACTGCCTAAATGATGGGTTATGGTTTCTGTATTTTTTGTTTATTTTTTTTGTACGTATAGAATAGTTTGTGTAAAATCTCACTTTCCTCCCAATGATCTACTGGTCCTGCAGAGACACCACTGAGGTCTGATGGAGCAACATTTAGGTACATTTTTAACTGACAGACATGCTTTTGGAGAACAGTATTTCGGCAGATGCTGACAGTTGTTTTAAATATGAATTTTCCTACGTTTTGGTTAGACTTTATTCATTACAATACATAAATAATCCCTAAAATTAAAATACAGCTTTATTTCTTTCATGGGCGACAGTAACACAGTACAGTGATACAGAACATCTTGTTATGTCTGTTGTTCAGAGTGTCGCCTGCATTTGTAGATTAAATTTTAGCATCACTTTTGACAGCCAGTCAACTGTGGGTTATCCTTCCTTCAGGGAGAATGATTAGTGTCCTGGCTGGTGCTCCTGCTAGGCTAGATTTCTGCCTCCCGTGAGGAGGTTGGACACTTTAGAGGAAAAGCAAAGTGTTATCTGGGCTCAGTGGTACCTGAACCTGGTTCCTGGGAGGTTCGTACTACACAATACTCGCCGAAGTATAATTACAGGACTGTTCATTTTCTATTTAGCTGATATTTTATCTTAGTCACCATACTAGGAGCTCATGAAATGGACCTAAGGATTTTTACTTGGGACACAATAATCCTGATTGATTACTATACAGTTTTATTCAGCAAACCAACAGTAGAGGAATGAATATTTTGTGTGGTTTGGTGATCCCAAGAATATACAAAAATAGAATGGGAGGCAGAGCCTTTTGGTATCAAGCTTCTCTCCTGTGGAACCATCTTCTAGCCTCGGTACGGGAGGCAGACACACTCTCTGATTTTAAGAGTAGGCTTAAAACTTTATTTTTACTCTGACTCCATCTCTGCTCCACTAAACGTCCATATCCTTATTACTAACTTTACTTTTTCTCCAGGATCTTTGTGCTTTATCATCCTGCTGGTCTTTTTATGTCGCGGTGGCAGTTGCTGCTGTGGTCCTGCCTGATGCCTATTGCCCACATTAGGATTGGATTACAATGACTTCTGGACCAACATAGTATACCCATACTATATCCGAATTTATACACTCATATTAACACAACCATTCTTAGTAAAGTGTTATTGTCACGTTGTTTCGTTCTGTACAAGTGACATCTATTGCACGTCTGTCCGTCCTAGGAAGAAGGATCCCTCCTCTGTGGTTTCTTCCTGAGGTTTCTTATTTTCACTGTTTAGGGTTTTTTAAGGTCTTCCTCACCCGTTTCGAGGGTCTAAGGGTGTCACATCTGTACAGTTTGTCAAAGCCCAGTGAGATAATTTGTAAATTGTGATTTTGGACTATACAATTAAAATTTGATTTGATTTGATTTGATTTGATTTGAGGGTTTCTTGTCACCACAGGAATTCATGTGGAATTCAACCATCAGTGGTTAGGAATAAGTTGGTACATGTAGCATAAAATTTGATACTAACTTTATTTCCATTGTGTGTAATGGATGTAATGTATTATTTTTTAGGTTTAGATCATTTATCACAGATACCCAGCAGTAGGTGAAATTAGCCCTCATTCAAAATATAAAATACAGAATGAAATATACAGCACAATATACAGCACATTATCATTATTATTAGAAATTGTTTACTGATTCATAGATACAGTTGATGTTACAGTATTATTAAGTTTTTATAATCTTGTGTCCCTCTTGTTTACATACAAAACAAATTTGGGATATTAGAAAAAACGAAGGTAACGCAGTCTGCCAGAACACGACCACTACAAACTCTGTAATAAAACAGAACCGAATCAACTCCTTTGTGAGAAGAAAAACTATATTGACTCCATTTAAATCTCCATGATGAAATCCTGACTCATCAGTTACATGACATTAGTTTGCTGTATATATAAACAGATGAATTCTCTGTTTTCATTCAGTGTTTAGGGCACTAAACGTTCTTGTTTGACCTTCTCTCCCCCCCGAATAGATCTGAGCCCCACACAGATGACAGGACCTCAGATATGGAAGGTGAATTTAGACTACTTCAAAATTATCTGGTGAGGAACTGTTGGCATAGTTTTTTCTGCAGCCATAATGTGAATCACTGGATTATAGGAATGTTTAGTAGGAAGTAGTTTACATTTCTTTGACATTTTATTTCTGCTTTCTGTAAAGCACCAATTTCTGACATCACCTAGAAATATAAAGTAATAATTTAAAGTCTTTATTAGGACGGATAAGACCAAAGAGTAAATACACTTCATAATATCATGAATAGAATGAATGAATTTCTGTCCCCATGGCAACCTCATTTATTAATATTAAATTTATTCATAATCAACCTGTACTTTTTTAGTCTTTCACTCAAGTCTTTGTAGTATTCAAAAATCTGAATGATAATATCTCACTCTGAAACAGATGAAATTCTCACCTCAATTCCTGCGGGAACAAAGGGAACAAAAAGAGCCAGAGAGCTGGACAATGGTAGGTTTTTAAAAAAAATACATTTTCAACATTTTGAGCAAAGTTCTGTAAAGTCTGAAATGATTACATGCTGTCAGAATCTGCACACTTGCTCTTGTTTTTCAGATGAAAAGAGAGACCTGCCCCCAAAAGAGACCTGCCCCGTGCAGTGACGACGGTAGTTCAGACATGATTCATACTGATGTGCTCATGTCTTTGGCGAATGGACCCTGCTCATTATTAATATGGTATCAGAAGTAAAGTGTCTATTAAATAAATAAGTATTTATATTTTAATGTCACATTTGAAAACACATGGACTGTTTTAGATTCTATTAAATCTCATGACACAACTGTTTGTTTTTTTCAGATCAGAGCCCAGGAATAAGCTTGGCACAGCGACTTTCATAGAAGAAGAAACATCTTAAAAGGGGCGAAGTCAGAGAAACAAATGGGTAAGATTATTACTTTAAAAGTAACACAGTATGCTTTCTATAACTGCCAGCTGTGCCTGAGATTTACAATGTTCAGTTCATTAGAAGTCAAAACTGTGACTACGTAGAATAAATTAATAGTGTGCATTCCAGTACAATTTCACTCAAAACAGATAAAAACACACATTCTTACAAATACTTAAGTCAACACTCAAGTCAACAAGCTAGTTGTGAATATTTAAATAGTGCTCTGCATTCATTGCGACCATAGTAGATTTGACTGACTTTTCAGTACTGTATTTTCTGTCTGCTGTCCAGTCTGAGATCTGAGCTACACTTGATCGAGAGGCTCCCTGATGATATGTTCCAGTGGCACACCCTCCTCCTCCCCTGGGTGGCTGCAGGGCAGCAGGGCACCCCTCGTACCTCTGAGTGCCTAGCTAAAACTAATGTTCCTCCCGGGCAACCGTTGTTGGGAAGGGGATCAAGGGGTCACGCTGACCCTGTCCCACTATTCAACTTCTTCTCCCCGCTTGAGAAGCCAATTGAGCCAGCGGCTACATGCTCACATCACCCTCCGAAGCAACCAGTCCTGGCCCGCTCTCACAGCAGGAAACGTGAATTCTCTGAACTCTGAATTTACTCAGCTAACTTAGTAACCATAGTTACTCCTGCCAGGTGTTCCGATAACTCCAGTAGCAGATGATGACATCATCTGCACATGTGACTCTAATTCAGAGTTAGCAATCTCTATTGCCCTGGTCATTGGCTAGTTTTCAAAAATAACAGTCCATAATATAGGCTGTGTTGATAGACCGCCTGAAATTCTTATAAATGGTGACCCTATCATTAGAAATGTTTAACTTTCTAGTAGTAAAACAGCAAATTTCAGAGTTGACACCTGTCCTCCTTGAGCTCCACTCCTCCATCTGCTATGTATTTCTGCATACAGGAAGTAATGATGTCTAGACAATCTACAAAACTCCATTATCAACTTGAGTCTTTAGTCAATACAGTTGACAACCTTAGGAAATGTTGTTTTGTCTGGCTCACTTCCATCTATGACCAAAAGTTCAGATCATTTTAGTTGCCTTTTTGGCCTGCATATATGGATGCAGACATAGGTTTCATAAACGATTTTGACTATTTTCAGACTGAACAGGACCTGTTGAAAAGTGACGATTTACATCTAATCCGGAAAGGTACCAACAGGTTGATTCACAATTGTATCAACTTTACTGCGATCAATCTAAAATGCTATTTTTCCCAGCCAGACCCTGCCCAGTGTCCTAACCTGGCATCCCCTAACCCAGTTTCTGAGAGTGAGGGTCAAGCTGGCGTTGGTTCTGTCTACCTCCACTCCTCTCCTCTTTAGTCTTACATTGGACTTATAAACATAATACTCAGATCATGCATAGAACTACTAATAACTTAATTAAGACTACAAACCTTGACTTATTTCAACACCTACATTAACTGTTGGTCCTATTATATTTGTTAAATCCTCTAATCCCTGAATTTGTTGGTAAGGGTGTAAATAGTCTCAATTTATACCATTAACTAACCCCCATTCTTTAAAATCCTATTGCAATCTAAAACCAAGTTCAGATCAAAGGACTGTCCTGGTAGTTCTGGGGTATCAAGCAGACTTCGTACTGCGGCTAATCTATATGAATGTTTGTAGCTTGGTATCTAAATTAGGTTACATTAAGGTCTGGGCTCAACAACAAGATCTTTGTATTCTCTGAAACCTGGTTGTCTAGTATTATTGATAATAAAGTTATTGAATTTGAAGTCTATAATGTTGTCAGGGCTGACAGGGAAGGTCCCACAAAAGGGGGTGGGATTTCAATTTGCCTTTCTGTCTCTGTTGTCAAATCTATATCTAGGCTTAAATACTTAGTGTTCAATATATATTTAGGGAACACCACAATTGTGAAAATTGATTTCTTAATTGTGCCTATCGCCAACCTTCTGCAAAGCCTTGCGCTATTGAAAAATTATTTGGATTACTATCTGCCAATGAAAAGACAGAAATTATTAGTTATTAAGTGATCTGAATTTAAACTTTTTAACAGAAGTGTCAAATCTATGTAACAATTTGATTTTAACACAGTTGATCACTCGCCTAACAAGGCCTGACACTAATAATTCTAAGTGTGGTTCTCTTTTGGACCTCATTTTAACTAATAGGCCTCATATGTTTAAAGCTAGTTGTGATCTCCAACTTGATTTAGGTGACCATTGTCCCATAGCCTACATTAGGAACACTAGTCTACAGAAATCTCAAGCTTGTATAATTATTAAAAGAAATTTTAATAATTTGTAGACCAAGTATACCATTCTGTAGACCAAGCCTTCTTACATGAGTTGTATCTCAGTGATATCTCGTACTCTGCTTCCATCCCTAATCCTAATATTAATCTAGATCACTTCATTGGAGCCTTTAATGCCATTGCAGACAAGCATGCCACTTTTTAGAAACATAGAGTAAAAAATAGAAGTAATCCTTAGTTCTCCTCAGAAATCTCAGGAATACTAAGGGTCAGGGATACTTCCCGGAACAAAGTACGTGCCTCTGGCTTGAGATCTGCTTGGCAGGATTTTCACAGACTGCGTAACCAGAGTTTCGTTTCATTTCGTTTTCTTCCGCTTATCCGGGTCCAGGTCGCGGGGGCAACAGCCTGAGCAGGGAGACCCAGACTCTCCTCTCCCCAGCCACTTCCACCAACTCCTCCGGGGTGACACTAAGACATTCCCAAGCCAGCCGACAGATATAATCTCTCCAGCGTCTCCTTGGTTCTGCCCTGGGGTCTCCTCCCGGATGGGCATGCCCGAAACACCTCCCCAGGGAGACGTCCAGGAGGCATCCTGACCAGATGCCCGAACCACCTCAACTGGCTCCTCTCAACGCGGAGGGGCAGCGGCTCTACTCTGAGCCTCTCCCAGATGTCCGAGCTCCTCACCCTATCTCTAAGGCTAGGCCCAGCCACCCTGCAAAGGAAGGTCATTTCGGCCACTTGTATTCGCGATCTCATTCTTTCGGACACTACCCAGAGTTCATGACCATAGGTGAGAGTTGGGACGTAGATTGACCTGTAAATTGAAAGCTTTGCCTTCTGGCTCAGCTCTCTCTTCACCACAACAGACCGCTTCAGCGTCCGCATCACTACCGACGCTGCTCCAATCCGTCTGTCAATCTCCCACTCCATTTTCCCCTCACGAGTGAACAAGACCCCGAGATACCGAGAACTCCTCCACTTGGGGAAGCGACTCTCCCCCAACCCAGAGTGGGCAATCCACCCTTTTCCGGCTAAGAACCATGGCCTCAGATTTAGAGGTGCTGATTCTCACCCCCGCCGCTTGACACTCAGCTGCAAACCGTCCCAGTGAGAGCTGGAGGTCACTGTTCGATGAGGCCAACAGGACCACGTCATCTGCAAATAGCAGAGACGGAATCTGGATCCGGAGGCCCCCAACTCCCTCCGCCGCTTGGCTGCGCCTAGAAATTCTGTCCATAAAAATTATGAACAGAACCGATGACAAAGGACAGCCTTGGCGGAGACCAACCCTGACTAGAAGACGGGTCTGACTTACCACCGGCAATGCGAACCAAGCTCTGACTCCGACAATACAGAGATTGAATGGCCCGTAACAAAAGGCCATCTACCCCATACTGTCGGAGCACCCCCCACAGGACACCTTGCGTGACACGGTCATAAGCCTTCTCCAGATCCACAAAACACATGTGGACTGGTTGGGCAAACTCCCATTCCCCGTCCAGTACCCTTGCAAAGGTATAGAGCTGGTCCAGTGTTCCACGGCCTGGATGAAAGCCACATTGCTCCTCTTGAATCCGAGGTTCAACTAGCAGCCGGACTCTCCCACCTTACTGTGATGGAGGGGTTTGGGTGCTCTAATGATCCTAGGAACTATGTTGTCGGGGGCTGTTTGCCCCTGGTAGGGTCACCCAAGGCAAATTGGTCTTAGGTGAGGGGCCAGACAAAGTGCGGTTCGAAGACTTCTATGATGGTGAAGAACAAAGACGACTTGTGTACCCTGCCCGGAGGGATACCGGGACCCCGCCCTGGAGCCAGGCCTGGGGAAGGGGTCCGTAGGCGAGCGCCTGGTGGCCGGGCCTTTTTCCATGGGGTCCGGTCGGGCTCAGCCCGAAAAGGAAACATGGGTCCGCCCTCATGTGGGCCCACCACCCACAGGAGGAACCATAGAGGTCCGGGGCTATGTGGATCGGGTGGCAGTCAAAGGCAGGGGCCTTGGCGGTCCGATCCCCGGTTGCTGAAGCTGGCTATCGGAACATGGAATGTTACCTCTCTGATGGGGAAGGAACCTGAGCTTGCGCGTGAGGTTGAGAGATACCGGCTAGATATAGTCGGCCTAACCTCAACGCACAGTTCAGGTTCTGGAACCAGTCTTCTTGAGAGGGGTTGGACTCTGTTCTATGCTGGAGTTGTCCCAGGTGGGAGGCGGAGAGCAGGCGTGGGCTTATTAATAGCTCCCCGGCTCTCAGCCAATGTGTTGGAGTTTACCCCCGTGGACGAAAGGGTTGCTTCCCTGCGCCTTCGGGTTGGGGAACGGGACCTGACTGTGGTTTGTGCCTATGCGCCAAATAGCAGTTCAGAGTACCCACCCTTTTTGGAGTCCTTGGAAAAGGTACTGGAGAGTGCCCCTACTGGGGACTCCATCGTCCTACTGGGAGACTTCAACGCTCATGTGGGCAATGACAGCGAGACCTGGAGGGGTGTGATTGGGAGGAACGGACTGCCCGATCTGAACCCGAGTGGTGTTCAGTTATTGGATTTCTGTGCTAGTCACAGTTTGTCCATAACTAACACCATGTTCAGCCATAAGAGTGTCCATAAGTGCACTTGGCACCAGGACACCCTAGGTCGACAGTCAATGATTGACTTTGTAGTCGTATCATCTGATCTGCGACCGTATGTGCTGGACACTCGGGTAAAGAGAGGAGCAGAGCTGTCAACTGATCACCACCTGGTGGTGAGTTGGATCAGGTGGCGGGGGAAGAAGCCGGACAGACCAGGTAGGCCCAAGCGAATAGTGAGGGTCTGCTGGGAACGTCTGGCTGAGGACCCTGTGAAAATGGTCTTCAACTCCCACCTCCTGGCAGGCCAAGCGATCTGCAGCTCGGGTGGTCACTGAGACAAAAACCCGGGTGTGGGAGGAGTTTGGTGAAGCCATGGAACAAGACTTCCAGTCGGCGCCGAAGAAATTCTGGCAAACTGTTCGGCGGCTCAGGAAGGGAAAGCGGAAACCCGTCCACATGGTCTTCAGTTTGGGAGGGGAGTTGCTGACATCAACTGAGTCTATAGTTCGGCGGTGGAAGGAATACTTCGAAGATCTCCTCAATCCCACCAACACGCATTACGAGGAGGAGGCAGAGCCAGGACTTTGGGCTGGCCTCACTCATCACTGGGGTCGAGGTCGCCAGGGCTGTCAAACAACTCTGCAGCGGCAGCGCCCCTGGGGTGGATGAGATCCGTCCCGAGCTCCTGAAGGCTCTGGATGTTGTAGGGCTGCCATGGTTGACACACCTCTGCAACATTGCGTGGACATCGGGGACTGTGCCTTTGGAGTGGCAGACTGGTGTGGTTGTCCCGCTTTTCAAGAAGGGGGGCCAGAGGGTGTGTTCCAACTACCGGGGGATCACACTCCTCAGCCTCCCTGGGAAGGTAACCAGAGTCTCGTCATAATTTGTAAGGCCAAAGCATCCTATTATTTCTCTTCCCTATCCGACTGTAGTACAAATCCAGCAAAATTTTGGAAAACAACTAAGATGTTATCTTATTGTCATACCGAACTTAGTAACTAGGGACTCTTGCATAATTTTCAATAAATAAACAGTGTAATGCCTTTAATGAGCACTTTGTTACATCAGGCAATTTCTTTGAGAAATCTGGATTATCATTTATTGACTCAATCAGTGATGGTCCTTCTATCTCAATTAGCCCTAGGCCCTGTAGTTTCTCACTTAGGCCCTTCTCTGGTCACAAAGTATTTGAAGCCCTATGTGCTATAGATCCTAAAAAGTCTGAGGGGGCTGATCAGTTGGACCCTCAGCTCTTACTATTAGCTGCTCTTATTATAACTGATGCACTGATGCATATTGTTAATTTAATAACTAGGAATATCCCAACTGTGTGGAATACTGCTTTTGTTTCTCTGCTACACAAAGGTGGTCTTGTGGACGACTTAAACAATTATTGCCCAATTTTTAAACTGCCTTGTTTAGCTAAAATATTAGAGTGGCTAGTTAATAATCAATTAAAAATATTTTTATCTACATTCAATATTTTAGATCCCCATCAGTCTGGTTACAGATTCACACACAGCAACGACAAAAGTTGATATGATGTTGTCCATGCTTTAGATAATGAGCTGGTCTGTGCTGCATTTTTTATTGATCATTTAAGGCATTTGACACAGTGGACCAGTTATTACATATAAAACGCCCCAAAACCATTAATTTTGAATCCCTTAATTAGTTTAAAAACTAGTTATCCGGCAGATTTCAAGCAGTGCGGCCAGATGATAATCCATCAAATGTATTAAAAATATCAATAACCCTAACCCTAAAGGAATTCCTCAAGAAACATTGTAGGCCCCATTTTATTTGTTTTTTATATTAACGATAGTATTGGCATACCACTCATCTGTATGCTGATGACACAGTCATATAATCAGTCACGCCCTCTGCTGATCTAGCTATTAAATACCTGCTGTCTGATTTTTGTATTATACAGCAAGCTCTTATTGACCTTATTGTGGTAAAGAAGATTGTTATCTTCTTTATCTTCTAACTCAGCTGATCAAAAAATTAAAGGGAAAATTATCATTCTTTTATTGCAACTGAGCTTGTTTCACTCTAAAATGTAGAAAACAACTGATTAAGTCCTCTTTTTCACCTACTATAGATTATGTTGATGTTATCTACATGCATGTGACTCTCTCAACACTGGAAAAAATACCCATTACACACACACACACAGAATCAGAATAACCTTGCCAATTTCATGTAAAGAAATAAAATCTCAAATGGAGTCACCCTCTAATAATGGCTTGTTAAAAAAAAATGGTATTCATGTTAACCTTCAACTGATATGCTTCTCCATCACTGAAATATCCAAATTCATCATAAAATGAAATACATTTTGATGCTTTATTTTTTAGACAAATATTTGTGTTTCAGTACCAATGTTTCCACTGTTCTTTGTTTACAAATATAAAACATATGTTCAATGCCAATATCATTGTTTTGTAGCTCCAGACAGATATACTATACAGTGCATACGGTATCCAGGCAAAATGCTCTCTGTATAAACTGCTGTCAAAATGTCAAAATTTAAAACTTAAATGTGGTTATGGACCAGCTAAAATGTTTCCTGCACTGTGCCATTGTTTTTCTGCCACCCAAGGCAACCATTACAGTAAATTTGTTACTTCATAAAACCTATTATACTATCATTAAAAGTCCATGAGAGGGTGTTGTTGGACGATGTCACAGATGCTAAAGAGGCAGACAATTAGAGGACTTGAACATCTTAAATAGCTTTTATCATATATAAATCAAATTAGGTAGTGATTTATTCAGTCATGACTAAGATGGCCCATCTGTAGCTCTGGGTGAAGAAGTTACCAATAGCATGGCTAATTTACTCACAGTATCGTTTTTAAATAATGATATAGAGTTAAACAACAATTCCTGGCAGCCACATATTTAAAATCTACACGGAGACAAAAGAGAGATAGAAAAAAGACACCAGGAGAGCTTGTAGCACCAAAAGCACACATTTCCAATGTCGAACCTCATTAAAGTGACAAATAAGCCTATCAACACATTTCATTCAATTTTATCCCTTGTAAGGACCTGGCTGATGATGAGATTACGTTTATGTCTGTGTCCCCACTACCTAGAAGCATGCACTGTCTGTCAACATGCTGTTTACAGAGCTGTGAAAAGTATTTGATCTCTTATGGATTTTTTCTATTTTTACCTTGACCAAGGAGGTAAACATTTGTTTTTATGATGTGTTGGTTAGCAGGATTGCACCAAAAATACTAGATGAATTGCAAGAAAATGTAATGGTGGGGAAGGGACAAGTTAAGGGAGAACCAAATACATTTTAGTACAGTTCTGGGAAAAAGGTTGGATGCAGGAATTTATTTATTTATTTATTTATTTATTTATTTTTTTATATTATGCCAGACAGTCGACAGTGCAACACACATCTTGTAATTAATCTTTACAGTATAAGGCAGTGGTTACAATGCAAGATTATAATTTATTGTCCCCTCAGGGACATTTGTTTGGGGCTCAGAACTGGCACTGTCACAATCAATCAATACATCTGAAATTAAAAAGGTTCCGTAAAACATTAAAAGAAAAGCTATTTTTTTGTAATGAATGTTGCAAAACTAACATTAAATTTATTATGAGTACTTTCTACTTTGTCACTCAGACATTAACTGTGGGGCTCAGCAATCACCAATAAAAAAAACAAGACTATCTGACCAACAATCATTGCAGTCTTAACCAAGTTCAACCAGATCTGTGATGAAGACAACAACTGTGCTAAATCTATTTTACCTGCTCACAATTTTAGTGAGCTAACTTCAGTCGCCACTGTAGGAGTCAATGTTAATAAAAAATGGTAAATGGACATTTTTTCTATAATTACTATAGTTCATTTTCTCCTCAAGTCTTATTTACTCCTCAAAGCGCACGGGGGGAAGTTGACTTACAGTATCATCTAAATTGGGGATTAAGAATCAATTCACACACATTCAAAGACTAATTGCGCAAAATCTGGAGAAATTTGGAGTGTAGTGTCTTGCCTACTAGACTAGACAGCAGATGGAGAGAGGTGTTGCTTTCCTCAGGAAAATTACGCCACATGTTGTGATTGGCCACCCACCTAATTATGACTGGTTTAAGGGTACAAATTCCTAGACACAACACATACAGGCCCTAAGCCTAGCTGTTTGCATTAGTCTTAATTAAGTTTTTCATAAGTCTTATTTGTAATAACGTTACACCCAGATATACACTCAGCTGGTGAACTGCAGGAATTTTAATGTAAGAGAGGTGGCACTTTGACAGGGGGGGCCTATCTCAGCATCTTCAGGCGAAGGCGCTGTCACCCTGGACAAGTCGTCAGTTCATCGCAGGACTGACATATAGAGACAAACAACCATCCACACTCACATTCACACCTATGGGCAATTTATAGTGACCGATTAACCTAACTCCCAGTTTGCATGTTTTTGGACTGTGGGAGGAAGCTGGAGTACCCGGAGAGAGAACCCACGCAGGCACAGGGAGAACGTGCAAACTCCACACAGAAACGCTCTGACTCGGGAATCGAACCCCAGACCTTCTAGCTGTGAGGCAACAGCGCTAACCACTGCACCACTGTGCCGCTACAGGCACTTACATAAATACAAAATATTTTAAAAATATTATTAAATAAAAACAAAACATAATGATCTTTTTTTTAATCTTTTAAATTTGAAAAACCATAGACTGTATAAAACACATGTGTATAGCCACTGTGATCCCTCAAATCAGTCATTCGACCAACTTCTTAGTACATTATCAGCTAAGATAACTACCCTTGCTAGCATGGTCAGCAGGATACACTTAATTTCATGGGGATTTTGATAAATAAGGACTTTGGCTATCCAAAGATCTGACTCCTTAGGGTGCCCTTTAATAGAACACTTTCAGGAAATGAAGACACTATGTAAATGTCTACACAAAGCTCTACGACTTAATTTTTGAAATTCCAAGTAACAACCATATTCATTTATTTGTTTGTTTGTATTTTGAAAAGTGGACACACTGTGCTACAATTCTGTCATAATAAAGAGGTAACCATGTTAGCAAGGTGTCAACCACACGCTAGCCATGCCCTTAATCATAATAAGCATTATCTATTTTATCAGAAATTTGGCTCTAAATGTGACCAGAATTTTTCAGAGTGAACAACAAATTCTAATGAAGAAGATTGGGATTACCAACTAAAGCCATTTTCTCATTAGGTCAGGGACGATCTTAATTATTTTTACAACAGTGGTATTGCCCCCTCCCAGTCAATAGAACTTCTGAATTGGGTCCACTTTTAAAGACTTGGAGGGTTATACAGACAAGATGACTCACGACAAGATTGTTTATCACTGCCCATTTGTTCACAAATTTTGTTCTGGAGATACTGCACCTAAAAAAGATTCTCCACTTCTGTTCTACATTATAGCCTCTTTTCTAGAGCATGTGCTAGCATGCCACACTCTCGCTTCTTTACAGTACACACATTTATCTTTTGTACTTTGGCTGTGTCACCACTCATTCCAAGGAATGTCATTTGTCTCCAAAATTTCAGTGCCTGAGGTGGACAGTATTTGTTTTCACAGTCTGTTTCACAAAGCCAGCCTCATTTGTCAAGAAGAGCATGATTGGAGGGCCCTGCCCCAGCACAGTTACCTCTTGTATTGATCACTGCCTGTCACGCCTGCCTTTCTTGTATGTGATGAGCACTTTTTCTTTCTTTTCATGCTGTATACTATACAGCATATACTGTATATATAGCAAAAAAATAAACAGATTATACAGTGTATAGTCAGTTATACAGTGTTTTTTTATAAACTCCTTGAGGGATTGAGTTATTAAGTTTCTATTAGGCTTTTTTTTTTTTTTTTGCTCAAAGATGACATAATTTGATGACTTTAAAGGTATAATCATGATCCATTAAATCTTACACATCAGGTTGACACGTTGTCTTTTAAAACTCACATCTCTAGACTGATTAAAATATTAAAGGGAAAATGATCATTCTTTTATCGCAACAGAGCTTGTTTTACATTGAAATGTAGAAAACAACTCATTCAGGTCACTTTTTAACCTACTCTAGATTATGGTGATCTTATTTACATGCATGCTACTCTCTCAACATTGGAACCCCTTGATGCAGTGTATCATTCCGCGCTTCGTTGTATTACTGGTGATGGGTTTAGAATTCATAACTGTGTTCTTAATGACAAAAGTTGGATGGCCATATTTAACTGTAAGGAGGGAGCAGCACTGCGTGACTTTTATTTACAAGGCTTTGCTTGATATCTTACCTGTCTATTTTAACAGCTCAATCTCAGTCAGAACTTTTAACTCTCACACTTGCTCACAAGAGACTTTGATTTTAAACATTCCTAATGTAGGAATGGATTTAGGGAAGACTGCTTTTAAATTTTATGCCCCTCAGAAGTGGAATGACTTTTAGAATGTTCTGGCACTTGATGGTCTTATTTCCTTAGTTTCAAAAAACCTGCTGTTCAGTGTTCTGCAGTCTGTATGTAATTGTGAATTATGAGTTATATTGTGTATTTTTATTCATGTGTTTTGTAATCAGGCCGTCTTTTGAAAAGAGAGCTTGCTCTAGAACGACCCTCCCTGAATAATTGAAAGTAGAACAAACAAACAAAAAAAATATAAATCAACTGATTTACTCTACTAACAGTGATACACTCAAGGATCTTAGCTCAGTTTGTAAAGTGGTCATTCAGTGATCAGAGAGTTGATTATTTGATCCCTGGCCCTTGCAGTCTACATGTACCATTGACCAAAATACTGAACCTCAAATTGCTGGGCAAAATGCTGTGCTATTTGTGTGAACAAGTGAATGTAGATTTGTAGTGAAACACACTTTGAATGGTGAGTAAGATCAAATAGCTAATTGTAGTTCATCTACCTTGGCTAGCCACAGATCCTCTGCTCTATCCCATAGCATGTCCCCATGGCACGACACACAAGAAGTTAGGAGGGATAAGCAAAAATATAGTACAACTGGCATAACAGACAGACTGCTTCAATAAGTGTAGAGGCTATTAACGCCTGCAGATTACTATACTTCAATGTGTCTACATGAGAATAATTGGGGCTGTGATGAAAAGGAAATATAGTTCTTGTCAACAGTAAAATCACCATCTGTCAAACAAATTAAGATAATGAGTACTGGTAAGACTTATACATTTTCTATACACTACACATATTGACAATAATGCCTATGATTTAGTTTAATGTGTAATATACACTGTAACATCATTAATATTTTATATTAGCAGATCTGCCTCTTCCAAGACCCCAGGCAGGCATGGCCATCTCACATTTTGTCCATATTTGTGTCCTCATTTGTCTCTTGACCTTGAATCTCAATATCCACCCCAACCCCCTGCTGTGTTATGTTTCATTAATAGCACTGAAGTATAAATCTCGGTCAAAGGCAAAATAAGAGAGGAATGTCAGGATCATATTGAGATACAACAGAGGAAACAAAGGTTTCTGCAAATGCCTGTAATTCATCAGCTAACAAGACAGCATGAGGCTTATCAGCGGACACAAGCAGTCATAAAATACCTCTTAATGTGGATGCATGTATAGTTGATCTGCAGCAATTGCAGACACACCAACACTAAGGCCACTGTAGGTTTATCAACAATTTGAAGTGGCTTGGCAGACCAACTTACAAACAGATGACTATTTTCTTTGTAGCATTTTAGTGTAATGGCCAACCAAACACCCGCCTTTTTCTTTTCTTTGGCTAACAAGGAGCAAAGATACAGACAAATGTAGTGTGAAGAAAACGTCAGTTGACTGAAATCTTAAAAGACTGAGAGTAGACAGATGGCAACACCATAGTGAACTCCACATCATTCATACTCTAGAAAGCACCCACGTTGGAAATAATGAGGTAAGGACATGAACCCCATAAAATTCTTGCAACATGTATAAAACATGTCAATATAACACTGCTTTATGCAGATGCTGTATATTCATAGCAGCTTATCACTCTCACTGACAAGGGCTCAGTTTTTTCAAATGACAGCACTACCCAAGTTATATACCTTTAAATGTCGACAGCAATGACAGCAACCAGACCCGAGAGCTGTAATTACCTTGGTCACAATGGACCTGCAAGTAATCCCTTGTCTTGTTTTTTTTTTTGTCGCTGCTGTAGGACAGGGAACACACATTAAGAATTATTGACATGTGATTCCGTTAAAGAGTAATTTAAAGATTTGGTAGAATATGTGGTCTTGATTGAAATAACTCACTCACTGTTTGTGAATACAAACAGTATTTATATTTAGTTTTCTTTAAAAAATAAATAAATAAATAAATAAAAAGTACTGCTCCTTTTTTTTGTTTGACTTTCTTTTTTTTAAACATCCAATCATAGTTAGCTAACCAGTCACAGTGACTCTGCTAGAACAAGTCTAGTCAGTTTTATTTGTATAGTGCCAATTTACAACAAAAATCCTTTCATGACATC
>KV751336.1:3138846-3150810 GCA_001698575.1 Mola mola
CACTCTACCATCAGAGCCACAGCCAAAGCATTAAAGTGCTGAAAGTGCAACACAGCACCTGAATGTGTCAAAAGTAAATGACTATGATGACACTACTCATTTAGGCTTTCAAATCAACCAATCCACAAGGTAGTTAAAATCAAATCAAATCAAATCAAATTTTATTTGTATAGCCTGAAATCACAATTTACACATTATCTCACTGGGCTTTGACAAACTGTACAGCTGTGACATCCTCTGCCCTTAGACCCTCGAACCGGGTGAGGAAAAACTTAAAAAACCCTAAACAGGGAAACTAAGAAACCTCAGGAAGAGCCACAGAGGAGGGATCCTTCTTCCTAGGACGGACAGACGTGCAATAAATGTCACTTGTACAGAACACAAAAACATGATAACAACAGTTCATTTAGAATGCATAAAACATCCATGAGTCCCAGAGTCTGTGGATTCTATGAGTCCGGATGTATGGAAAGTCTAGTGATTCAGACGCAGGTGGACTCTGTTGGTCCATGAGTCATTGTACTCCATGTAGGAAGATCTGGGTGTTGCTGAGGCCAAGAGTATGTAGAATCTGTAAATCCAGGGATATGTGAAGTGTAGTGGTCCAGAAGCAGGTGTAGTCTATTGATCCAGAAGCCATTGTGATCTGTGGGTCCCGATTTGCACTTGGAAATCCAGCCTAGGATCCAAGTCACAGGATCCAAGTCACAGGATCTCCTTTCCTAATGTGGCCAGGGGGCATCAGGCAGGACCACAGCAGCACCTCCCACCGCGACCTAGAAAAACCTGCAGGATGGTAAAGCACAACGACTCCGGGGAAGAAGTAAAGTTAGTGTAAGGATATGGACATTTACAGGAGCAGAGAAGGAGTCGGAGTCAGAGGGGGGAGAGAAGAAAGCTCAGTGAATCATGGAGTGTTCCCCCAGCAACCTAAGCCTATAGCAGCATAACTAAGGGCTAGATAGGCCAGCCTTAACTATAAGCTTTATCAAAAAGGAAGGTTTTAAGCCTACTCTTAAAATCAGAGAGTGTGTCTGCCTCCCGTACCAAGACTGGAAGATAGTTCCACAGGAGAGGAGCTTGATAGCTGAAAGCTCTGCCTCCCATTCTACTTTTGGAAATTCTTGGGATCACCAATAACCCTGCATCCTGGGAGCGTAAGGTTCTGGATGGGCGATAGGGTACTATGAGCTGTTCAAGATAAGATGGTGACTGACCATGAATAGCTTTGTAGGTGAGAACAAGGATTTTAAATTCTATTCTAAATTTAACGGGGAGCCAGTGCAGAGAAGCCAGTATGGGGGAAATATGGTCTCTGATATTAGTTCTAGTCAGTACACGCGCTGCTGCATTTTGGATTAACTGAAGAGTTTTTAAAATTTTGTTAGGGCAACCTGAAAATAAAGAATTACAGTAGTCCAGCCTGGAAGTAACAAACGCATGAACTAGTTTTTCTGCATCTTGTTGAGACAGGATGTGCCGGATTTTAGCAATGTTACGGAGGTGAAAGAAGGCGGTCCTTGAAATCTGTTTAACATGTGATTTAAAAGACAGCTCCTGGTCAAAGATAACACCCAGGTTTCTGACAGTGGTGCTGGAGGCCAAGGCAATGCCATCCAGATTAACTATGTTGCTGGATAATGAGTCTCTAATGTGTTTGGGGCCCAGCACAATGACTTCAGTTTTGTCAGAGTTTAACATTAAAAAGTTATGAAACATCCAGTTTTTAATGTCCTTAAGACATGACTGTAGATTAGCTAACTGATGGGTTTCATCTGGCTTCATTGATAAGTATAGTTGTGTGTCATCTGCATAACAGTGAAAATGTATGGAGTGCTTTCTAATAATTTTACCTACAGGAAGCATATATAGAGTAAATAGTAATGGTCCAAGCACAGAACCTTGTGGGACTCCATGACTAACCTTGTCATATCTTGATGATTCATCATTAACATGAACAAAATTATATCTATCAGATAGGTAGGACTTAAACCATCTTAGAGCAGATCCTTTAATGCCAATTTGGTGTTCCATCCTCTGTAGTAAGATGTGATGATCGATAGTGTCAAAAGCTGCACTAAGATCTAATAAGACTAGTATAGAGATAAGTCCCGCATCAGATGCAGTGAGGAGGTCATTTGTAACTTTTACCAATGCCGTTTCTGTGCTGTGATGCTTTCTAAAACCTGACTGAAACTCTTCAAATAGACTATTATACTGAAGAAAGCCACATAGTTGTTTCGCTACTGCTTTCTCTAGAATCTTTGAAAGAAAGGGGAGGTTGGATATTGGTCTATAGTTGGCTAAAACTTCTGGGTCTAGGGTAGGTTTTTTTAGGAGCGGTTTAATTACAGCTACTTTAAATGACTGGGGCACATAACCTGTTACAAGGGATAGATTGATAATGTTTAGTAGTGGATTTCTAATTAGGGGTAAAACCTCTTTGAGCAACCTAGTAGGTATGGGGTCTAGTATACAGGTTGATGATTTAGATGAAGATAATGTTGTCGTTAGTTCCTTAAGGTCAATTGGATGGAAGCTTTCCAAACACACATCAGGACTAATAACAGCCTCTATAATTCCTGTTGCTGAACTGGAATCTGTGGAGTGTAGGATATTTTCTCTGATAAGTCTAATTTTATTATTGAAGAAGTTCATAAAATCATTACAGGTGAGGGCTCTAGGAATGCATGGTTCAATAGAATGATGGCTCTCAGTCAGCCTGGCTACAGTGCTGAAAAGGATCCTGGGCTTATTCTTGTTTTCTTCTATCAACGCTGAATAGTAGTCTTTTCTTGCTCGGCGAAGGGCCTTCCTGTATACTTTAAGGCTATCCTGCCAGGCCATGTGTGGCTCTTCCAGTTTAGTGGAACGCCATTTCTTTTCAAGTTTATGAGTTTTCTGTTTTAACTTGCGAGTGTTAAGATTATACCACGGAGCTAGTCTCTTTACTGGTTTTGTTTTCTTTTTAACTGGGGCAATGGAATCGAGTGAAGCACGTAGAGAGCCGGCAGTGAAATCGGCAAGGTGATCAAGCTGGGAGGGGCTAAATTTAAGATATGACTCCTCTGTTATTTTGGGATATGGCACTGAAATTAATGCAGAGGGAATCATTTCTTTAAAATTTTCAACAGTGTCCTCAGATATGCATCTGCTATAATAACTAGTGACTCAGTCAGTAAAAGTCCTCAACTGCTGTCCTGTGATGCCAATATTCCAAAGATGTCCCAAACATCCTGCACTGCCTGGAAAATAGGCGATTTCATTGCTCTTAACAAACAAGACGAACCTCATTAAATTGGCCTTGACAAGAAATATTTGACCACTCTTATGCTGAAGGAGTGTTTTCTGATCTGCCTGATCCAAAGGTTGGCATGGATATGTTCGGAACTTCAAATGGTGAGAAATCTCTGTTGAAAACTAAATGTGTTAGGAAGTGACAATGTTAATGTTTATTTAAGCACAAAAAGAATGCAGCAGCGCGTGAACTGACAAGAACTAGAATTAGAGACCATATTTCCCCCGTACTGGCTTCTCTCCACTGGCTCCCTGGTCAATTCACAATAAAATTTTAGATCTTTGTCCTCAACTACAAAACTATTCATGGTCAGGCACGGTCGTATCTTAAAGAGCTCATAGTAACCTGTCACCCAACCATAACCTTACACTCCCAGGATGCAGGGTTACTGGTGATCCCCAGAATTTCCAGAAGTAGAATGGGAGGCAGAGCCTTCAGCTATCAAGCTCCTCTCCTGTGGAACCATCTTCCTGTCTCAGTACAGGAGGCAGAAAACCTCTCTGATTTTAAGAATAGGCTTCAAACTTTTTTAATAAATCTTATAGTTAGGGCTGGCCTATCTAGCCTCTAGTTATGCTGCTATAGGCTTAGGTTGCCAGGGCAACACTCCATGAGACACTCTTCTCCTCCCCCTCTGACTCTTACTCCATCTCTGCACCTCTAAATGTCCATATCCTAACAAAACATTATACTAACTTTACCTCTTCCCCAGAGTCTTTGTGCTTTATCATCCTGCAGGTCTTTCTAGGTACGGTGGGAGCTTACGCTGTGGTCCTGTCTTATGCCTACTGCTCACATTAGGGCAGGAGATCTTGTGACCTTGATCCTAGGATGGATTGCCCAGCGCAAATCTGGAATCATGGATTGCTATGACTTCTGACCCAACACTAGACTTCAAATGAATTTATAGATTCCACATACTCTTGAACCCACTGACTTTATCAGCAACTCTCAGATCTCGACACATGGACTACAGCAACTCCTGGAACAACGGACTAAACCTGCTTCTGGATCAACAAAGGTCACATACCTCTGGATTTATAGATTCCACATACTCATAGATTTATAGATGTCGTAAACATTACACAAATCTGGATATATGGACCATTATGACTGTTAAACCAACAGACTACACCTGCTTCTGGGTCAAAAGATTTCTCATAAATCTGAATTTATAGAGTCATGAACTGATACATTCTTACTAATCTGTTGTTGTCATGTTGTTGTGTTCTGGTGAACACAACAACATTATAATAAGTGACATTATTTGCACTTCCATCCATCCTAGGAAGAAGGATCCATCCTCTGTGGTTCTTCCTGAGGTTTCTTATTTTCTCTCTTCAGGGTTTTTAAGTTTTTCCTCACCTGGTTTGAGGGTCTAAGGGCCGAGGGTGTCACATCTGTACAGTTTGTGAAAGCCCAGTGAGATGTGTAATTTGTGATTTTGGGCTATACAAATAAAATTTGATTTAATTTGATTTGAAACACAACTCAGTACTGTCAGAGAGACTTGGTACTTTCAGTCGTTGGATAAAAATAAATACCTAAAGTTCAACGATCAGGAAAACAACTTTTTTTGGCTTGAATTAACACTGTGTAATCATGTTGCCAAGATGATTATAAAAGAAAACATTTGGTAGGTCGAACCTTGAATGCAGAACTTTTTCATGCCTGCTATCTTTCTTGCTAAAGGAATTCAAAAAAACTCTAAGTTAAGTTTAAAGGTTTAATCCACTGTGCTGGCTCACGCTAGTGATCAGAATTCAGCAAAGACTTTCCAGAGCAGAAGAATATAGTAATGTAGTAATGGAGAAAGCTTCAGTGCAAGCTGCGGGGTACGGTACTTGCCGTGTTACTGCCAGGGTGGAGAAAAAAAAAAAAAAAAAGCCAAATCACTTGCTTCTTCAAGGACCCAAAAATGATGTATGCTCATATTCAAAATTACATAAAAGCCCTCAAAAGGATATGTTGGAAGCAAAGAAATAAGTCAAGTAAGGTTAAAAAAGAGTGACAAAGTCTGCATTCAATCTGGTCAAAGTGGATTGATAGGTCAATAAATGTTTGACTTTCATGTATCATGTCACTGTTGGTTTTTTGTTTCCAACGGTGTAACCATGATTATTTGTCAAAATTTCAGCCCAAAACTTTTCTTTTCTTTTCTTTTTTTTCTAATGAAGGAAACCTTTGTTTTGATTTGCTTTTGGCTTTAGTCTGTTAAAAGTTGAATTCCTCTATCAGGCAATGATACACTTCAGTAGGGACAGCACATTCACATTACAAACTTTGATATCACTAGACGTGAAAATTAACTAGAAAAAAGCAAAGCTGTGAAGGCATTACTTAGAGACTTTTGAAGAGACACAACTATTTCAGAGAGGAAGAGGCAAGATGGGAACGAACATTGAGAATTTTTCTTTAGTTATTTCTGTAGTATTGCAAGGAGGTTGTTATTCCCTCAGCAAATACACTGATTTGAAGTCGGTGTAGCTTAGATTTTGAATTATCATTATGTAATATAACATCAAATGTAACATAATATAGCACAACTTAACATTTTACTGCATACTAGTATAAATCATACAGTATACAATTTTCAAGGACTTAATTAAACTCACTGTTGCTGCAGGAATTTTCATCTTTGTGGGAATCAAGTGTTCTGAAGTTATCACAGTATCTAGTAGTACCATGTACACTGCCACACAAAACTCCAAAAACATGTTGCCAAATGCAAAAAATTGCAAAGTCCTTGTGAATGCCAAGTTTTAATCTTTTGTGGTTGTTATTGTCGGTGCCAGGTAAGTAGCAATGAGATTGCATGACCCTGTTATAATCAGCCTGAACTGTTCGATTAGCTCTCAGTCATCCTAATGTGAATGCGTGCATGAGTGAGACTCTTTCGAATCTATGGAACATATATGTTTGGTATCAGTATAGTTTTCTGTTCTTGAGTTTGTTGTCATCCCCATCAAGGTTCAGGTACTATCATTAACAAGGATCGGATTTCCTTTAGATGCATCAGTTCCACTTGGTTATACTGACATGGGACTTGTCTTCCTAGGACACTTTCAATAATAAGCAGACTTCTGTTCTAGCTTTTGATGGAATAATCTAACTCAATAGCAATGTTCTGAAGTTAGCATGTCATAAGACATGATCAATTAAAACATAACCAAGCCAAAAATGTGCAATAACTACAGTGTGTCAGGTATTATACAGTTTATTATATATGAAAAATGTGCCTTGACATACAAAAGACTGCAGGGTTTTACAACTTTCCGACACTGCTGCTGCTACAGGTGTAACAGACCACAAAACTCACGGTCCTGTCACGAGTCACAAAAATGGGACCCCAATGCAGAAACAGATCAGGTTAAACCAATACTTTATTTACAGAAAACAAAGTCCAACAGAACTAATCCATGAAAATACTGGTAAGAATACGCAAAGTACAACCAAAAGAGGAAATGGAGACTGAGCTCGACGTTCTAAAAAACTAACAAAGTAACAACAGAAGGAGAGAACAAAAAGCAAGGCAGAACAAACAAGCCTGAATCAAAAATCACAAGAAGAACCAAGGACAAGGCAGAGGCGAGGGTGAGTGAGGCACACTGCATAACCTGAACGAAAACAGAGAAAAGACACGATCAAAAAACACGAAAAGAAAAGTAAATCCCCATTGAATACACTATCTGATTGGTTGTTTTAAAGAAGCCAAACCAAGTCCAGTTCTTTGAACATTTATTGAAATGGCAAAAACAACAGCCAAAAAAGGGGAAGCGAGTGGATGAAGTGTTGGGATATGAAGGCTATAATGGTCATGACATAAAGCATGTGATATATTGTGCATCTCTAGTAAAAATAAGAGCAAATACATTATAGAAAAAAAACATAGAGTAAATTTACACACGGCTGTAACTTTACCTTAGATGGATATTTTTTCTGTACTGATTACAGTTCTGACTAAAGTGCTTTTGCATCTAAAAATTTGCAGCTTGTGTAGAAATCTTTGTAAATGTCCTGTATTCATATAGTGCTTTTTTAGTCATTGTTGTCCACCAACTGTTTGGTATAGAATTCCACAATTCCATATGTAACTTCATATACACACTATTTATAAATCTCAGGAACATCCCAATTAATTTCTAGTATTTTAGTTTTTAGATATCCTGTCTTATACTACGTATTGACATATTTTGGTACTTTTTACCCTGCATTGCTACTTTCACTTCTGTACTGCTGTTTCAATATGGGGATCAATAAAGGTACATCTTATCTTATTACACAAAGCACTTTTACACTATGGGTTTTGCATTCACCCATTCACACACACATTCATACACTGGTGGCAGTGACTACCTCGCAGGGTGCCACCTGCTCATCAGGAGTATTAACCATTCACACATTAATACACTGATATACTTAATACACTGCAATTTGGGGTTCAGTGTCTTGCTCAAGGACAACTCGACATGCAGGGGATCGAACCAGGTACCCTCCAATTTTGTGTGATACGTTTTGTATTTAAGGAAAACATCTTATTAAAAAACCCAGCCACACGGCCATTTTATTGTGTTTGAATCTTAGGAGGTGTTTTTTTCAAAGCAGAGCAGAAGAAAGTGAATGTGAAGATGTTAGCTATTGCCTTAGAGCTCTTTCAACGTCTAAAGACTTATTTGTCTTGAGAGCAAATGCTTGTTTTCTTCCATCATCTCAATTATCAGCTCTGTGGATCCCGGTGCATGGATGCCCCATGGATGTGATGGCGCACAGTCCCCACAGACAGCACAAAAATCAGTTTTGGTGTTCCTACTGCAAGAATATGTTTGTGTAGGTTCTCAGTCATCCAGGTTGAGGTAGTCTTCAGTGATTCAGTTGAAGGCATCTGAACTTTTTTGAAGATGTTTAACCCCTCATCTGAAAGGCTTCTTCAGTTCTAAACATTGGTGGGGAATCCTTAATATTTAAAATCTGATAGGGCCGTTTCACCTTGGAGGTGGTCATCTGGGTCGTTGACCCTTTCTGTGTATCCACATCCGGGGACACAAGTAAAGTTAAGTTCATTAATGAGTTGTTTTGAGGTGTGACTCATTGATGACCCCACTCACATTCATGTGAGTTGTTAGGGTCACACAAGGCAAGTTCTGAAGGAGGTTTAAAAAGTCTGTGATGGGATGTCAGCACAGCATTGTAAGTGGCTGATAATTGGTCTCTTAGAAAACCTTGGTTTTTACATTTTCTTTGCGGGGGGTTAAATCTGCAATTTGATTTAGTTTTTCCAGTTTAATACGAGATAACATACACCTAAATAGTTTCATTGAAACATGAATCATGGTTATAATTTGTTCATAATTCCACTTCCAATTCCACCATTTTTACTTTTACTTTCTCACACATTATTGATGTGAGAAAATGCCAACAGTGCATGTTTGAATGGGTGAATGCAGGTTTGTTGGGTAGAGTCTTAAAAGCGGTCCATTTTTGGTTTCTTAAAATTTTTGCTCTCAAGAGTGAACATGATCTTGGAACTTGATGACTTGTTGCCATTATTAACATTTTTAGTTTTCTGTTAGCATTTTAACATAAGCAGAACATACAACTCATGATGGAAACGTAATCAGTTTGTAGAAATCTAAACCAAGTATTTAACATTTTAAACATTACAAACACACAAGTATTAAAAAATGTCATTTAAAAATTTGAGTTGATGAGGAAGTTTATTAAAGATCAGGACTATATTTCATCTGAGAGGGGCATGAATGTTTCACTGTCACCCCATACTTTATTTGAGTCAGGAGTAGCAGCATTATAGAGACTTTTGCTTTCATTCATTTCTATGAAACCACCCACAGCAGTACAGCGCCTCATATTTCTTGAGGCAATCACTGCTAGTCTAATCACTCTTTAATAGTTTATTGAGAAGTGATTAACATAAACTGTCATTTGAATAGGTCTAATGTCCCCAAATATCAAATGCTCTTATTTAATGTAATTCATTCTGTTTTATTTCCCAGAAAAAAAGAGCACCAAATTAACTTCTTCAAAGGGAATCCAGTTGGGAAATGAGGTATGCTAATTGATCAAGTGGTAAAAAGTCCTTAGGGCATCTTTCTGATATTCATTAATTGTTAATGTGATGCAGTGATTTACAGTGTGCACCATAATTTTGAGTTATTAGGTTAAAAGGACACTACATCTGGCACTCCACATTCCGTTTCAAACTCATTAACAGCTCATTAGGGGAATGGTGATAGTTTAACTCAGCTCATAGAAATATTATTAAAATATCCTTGTAATAACTGCATACAGATGATGCATCTTTATCCCTCTCTGACTGCTTTTTATCTAGCTTTTAAACCATTTGCTAGATGATTTATTCATTCATTAATGCATTTGTGTAACCCTTACTTGATTATTTGGTAGCACAGCCCCAATACCCCTGGTACTGTGGGTAAAAAGTGGGCTATAATAGTCTTTATTAATGTCCCCTTTTAATTGGGCATAAAAGAACTGTTGCTTTGAATGGGAGGTGTTTATTGACCTTAGATAGAAATCTTCAAAAAAAAACAATGGGTCCTGATAAAATTGTTTTACTAAACTGGGAAATATTGCACCTAAGCTCAAATGCACTTTCTTTACTTTTTGGTGTTTAGACTTTGACATTGACAAAAGTAAAATTGTAAGGGAACAATTTTTTTCAGTGAGAAAATTAAAATTTTAAAAAATGCAAGTTGAAGCCTGCATGAAAATACTATGTAACTAATAGCAATAGCAGCCTTGGTATTGCTAGAATCTAGAAATTTTCACCTTTCATTGAGCTTAGTGTGATCAGTATTTGAGACAAGCTTGATTATTTACAACCAAAGAAACTATTTTCGCCAAAATATTTTATCAAGCCTGAAGTTATTTTCACCAAAAACTACGGTGAGTTCTGGACTAGTATTTGATATTTATGAATTACGATTACATTAGTCAAAAATATCAGCAGTAAACATTTTTGTTAATATGCCAGAATTAGTGCAGTTGCTAAATTCCATCTGCAGTCCTAAGGCAGGTAAAAATGATTATACATATAACATAACATAAAATGGGTAACTCAAAGACACATAATTAAACAGGTAGCTCACAGTCACACTGACAGCTCAATCAAAATTGACATTACAATAACAGAGCTACATACGTACATGGTTGACAACTCAAAGCGCTTTTACACTACAGGTTTTGCATCCAGCCATTCACACACACATTCATACAGTTGCAGGGTGCCACCAGCTCATCAGGAGCAATTTGGGGTTCAGCACTTGGACATGTTAACTGCAGGGTCTGGGATCAAACCAGGTACCTTCTAATCACTGAACGACCGCTCTACCATCTGAGCCACAGCCGCCCATCAGTCATGATGTGTGTTAAAGTACATAAAAACAACATATCAAAGTCAAAAACATGATTGTAGGACAACAGATGGAGCCAGTGCAAAATCGAGACCCAACAGATTATTATATGCCTATACACTTAGACCAGTAAACCATGCCAATATCCGGCGATACCAATATTTGTCAGGACCAGAGAGACAGACGAAGGACCCACGAAGATCTGAGGCAGGAATCTAAAACTTAAGGTCTTAATACAAAAAAGGGTGTGCTACACAAAGAGTCAGGAAGAATTGCTGGCAAAGGTACAAGAACACTAAGGACTAAGACAGAGATCTGAAAAATCAGGCATGTAGAGAACAGGCTAAGAAAAATTGCCAGAAACTCTTACTAACTAGGGAGTTAAGACGATCTCACACAGAGGGAAGAGAGAGCACGCCTTTATTACATGAAGTAGGAAGGGACAAAGAGACACATGTGAAAACAATCAGGCCATCATAGAGGTGAGAAACTTTACAGGAAGCGGGGAATGACTACCGGGACCTGACAAGATTGAGACGAAAAAAATCTGTGCATCCCTAATTATTACATATTCACTTATTTGAATGCATTCATACACAGCAATTTCATCCATTCAGTTATTTTTATACGGCGTTTACGACAGATATGTCCTAAATGAAAAACAAGCAAAAAAAGTGCTGTGTGCCTTTTCTAACCTTGGACACTCTCCCTGGGGTGTGCCATCATATTCCATGTTTCACTGTAAGTGCGTTGGAGTGAGTCAGCACAGTTTTACTGCTCCATTCTAACTACCACTCTATATTACCATAATGATGACTCAGTCCTGTCCAATCCTGTTTCAGTACGTATGCCCTCTGGCATGTCCTTTCTCACCTCGTCCTGCAGTCTCCTATTCTGTTCTGTTCTTTCAGCCCTTGACCACTCTTCTTCTTTCCAGATCCCTCCTGTTCCTGCAGTCACTTTCTCAGGTTACTGCCAAATCCTCACAGTGTTGTCTCTTACATAGGCCTATACAGTTCGGTTTTTTTTTACAGTCAGGTTAAAGAATATTAATCGTAAGCTCGTGTCGGATGGTGTAATGGACCGCAATGTCATCAGACTTCATTAGCCAGCAAAATGATGGATACTGACCGAGCGTGTTACCAACCTGTTCACCTTCAGCTAGCTTTGTGTTTCCTTACCAATTCCAGCAATCCAAGCTCATGTGTTGAGTATATGATTCTGCTGAAGTGAAGTACCTATTGCTTAGCACACTGCTGTGACTGCTGTTCTAGTGTA